>JAQIYK010000397.1:0-14674 GCA_034700465.1 Rotylenchus robustus
CTGACCACTTTTCGATTTTTGGCTTCTGACTCGATTCGTGGTAGCTACCGTCGGGGAGCAGTTTCCAGTAGGGTAGGCCCCCGACCCCCTTCCCGGAAAACCCGGGGCCTCGGAAATCGTGATTTTCTGGGGGAGCTACCCTAGTTTCCAGTTCCGGCGCCGAAATGACGCAGAAAAAGGCCAAAGCGGCAAAATATAGCATTGTCCACGGCACTTCTAACGGTATACGGCCCAGACTTCTTATACATTCACCTAAAAATATAGATAGTAGGCTCGGGCGTTTTTTTGTTCATTATGCAAAAAATACTCCCCTAAGAAACGACCCACGCGAGTTGGTGATTTTAGAGGGGGTGGAGAGAGATTTTAAAGAAAATACGGTATGCGGAGTTGTCAATTACCGATAACGATCTTCCAACACATAGAGCAAACAATTGATTATACAATTGCTTAATTTGGCCATTTATAAACAAAGTTCTGTTGCAAATTTTGGAAAATTGTAAAAAATTGTAAAAATAATTTTGTTTAGATACATTAAATAATGCTCCATCGTTAAACGGATTTTCGCCAAAAGTTTTACTAAGCAATGGGTACAACCAAATGAGTTTGAGCCGGCCAATGGTCGATTTTGCGGTGAACATGTTGAATTTGACAACATTTCTGAGACGCATGGAACGGGGTAATTTTAAACGGGTTTTACGGGGGTTTTTAACGGGTTTTTTCTAGCTAATTAGCAAAATATTTTTATAAAAATTTGAAAATTTTGAATTTGAAAAACAAAAATCATGGTATCTACAGTATACTGTACTCTTACAGTATCCTATGCGGGCGACGAAATGTTTTTCGCCAGCCTGCATTCATTGGATATACTGCAGGCGCCGGGCGGTTTCACGCAAAAATGTTTTTTGCAAAACAAAAATCATAGAGCTGATTGCGTCACAAGGTTCAATAAAATTTCTGATTTTTTGTATTTATTTTTTCATCTGTGAATTGTTTTTTTGGCCAAATTTATTAAAATTTGGCAGGCAACTTTAGTAATATTTTGAAGAATAAAACAAAAAACCTTTCTGTTTTGAACTTTTGAACTTAATTTGTGATTTTTTCCTTTTCATTTAACTAAAATATATTATAAAAAACTTAAAATTTTTCGAAAAAATTTTGAGTTAGATTTTGGTTTAATTAAGATCCAATTTTTTCAATCCGAAAATAGTCGAATAAGTGAGGACTTTATAAATGAGCTTGTTTTTGAAAAAAATTACCGTAATTTTCGAGATAGAAGAGGATAAGTAGGGTTTTTGAAAAATTCAAACCCAGTTTTTAGTGACAAAATAGTCGAAAAATGTTTATTGTGCAAAAATAATTGAAAATAATATTTTTTATAATAATGGTAATTTTTTAGTGAATTTATAACAATTTTAAGAAAAACACGATGGATTTCGGAGGGAGGTTGTGCTACAAACTATTATCGGCATATTATTTGCATTTATGGCGCTGAGGACTTGGCCCCAAGGTTTATACGAAAAATTAAAATACCTAATACTGTGGACAAAAAAAAAATTTGGAAAAATTTGTTGATAATTTCAATTATTAACATTCTACTGATGAGTGAGCCTTTATGCCCCCTAAACATTTCTCTTGCCTTCTGTATTTACCATATTTACTGTAATTTCCGCCTTTTTATTTTAAAAATATTTGTTTAGGGACCTTTAAAGTTATTAAACCCTTTTAAATTTATGTTAAAAATTTATGTTTTATGTTTTTAAAAAAGCATGTCAAAAATTATACAAGAAAAAAAGTTTACCATTTAGCATTATACCATTTCCAAAATGGGAAAAAATCGGGAGGGGATACTTTCGCCCATCATAAAAAACTTTTTTTTTATATAAAGCTAAAGTTTTAATTTTTAATTTGATAATTTTCTTTGTAAACTTTTGAAAGCTTTTGATCAGTGTTGAAAAATCGGAATTTTTGACTCCATCACTGACCCTTCTAGATTTAAAGCTACCGCTTTGGTTCAAGCTGGCTCATTTATTCAGGCCATTAATTTTTGAAATTCTCAGTTTTTCATAAATCCTCACAACAAAAAATCTCAAAAAACCATTTAAAAAATCCATTATTTTTGTAAGAAGAATTTAGGATTTTTAGAAATTTAACAATTTTTGGGCAACATTTTTAAACTCATAAAAATCAAAATTTTCGGCTCTTTTCTCCGAAAAGCTCCGGTTTCTACCCCGTTTTTGACTTTGGGCTCCGGCATCCGGCTATGACCATTCTCGAAATTAGAGAAATATAATAATTTAAAAAAATAAAAGTTAGGAAATTTATCTAAAAAATCAAAAAACAAAAATTTACATCAAATAGGGATTAATAAAAAATAAAAAATAAAATAAAAAATAAATCAAAATTAAACCTGCACAGAAAATAAAAATTAATTCCCTACTTTCCGCCTTTCAACCTGGCCACATTTGTTTGGTGATAAAGTGCTGCCCGCCTTCGATTTTGGCGCCATTGTTTGTTGGCACGAGGCCATTTTCAACCGAACCCATTTGTGGACGAAGGAACAGCAGCTGGCCGCACTGGACAAGCAGTTCTACAAGGGGCTGGACAATGTGTGTGTTTGTTTGGCATTTTGATTATTATTTTTAAAAAATTGCACCAAATTCAAATTCAAAAAATATAACCAAAAGTGTCAAAAATAGTGGACAAGAGAAAGGGAGAAAAGAATGATAAGGAAGGAGTAAAAAATGAATAAAGGAAAAACCCAAAAATAACAAAAAAATAAATTAAAAATACGAAACTGCAGTTTGGGATAAATCGCCACGGCCTATATGTTACCTGGAAGAAAACTAATCCCTAATATATTTTCTGAAATTTTACAACGAATTTTGATTTTTTTTGAATTTCTTTTCTCCCTCACCTCTGGAAGCGAAAGTGAGAAAAGAGTGAGATAGAAGAGATAGGGTTAATCAATGTTAGGATACACTTAGGATGTCCCCCAGACCAGGGAGTCGTCCCCGCACCGGAGAGGGAAGTCCTGATCCGGTGGACTCCAAATAGTGGCCGGGTTATTGGGTAGCCCTTTTGGGGTTGGTAGCGTGCCATGGATAGCGAGCCGGAAGGAATGGCCGATTGGGTTTGGGAACCGAACGAGGAACCGATGGGCGAAGGCAATGGGTTGGGTACGAGCTGAGAACATTGGGAATGAACAAGTGGTGTGAGCGGAGCGAGTGAACGAAGGAGTGGCGCGGGTGAGTGAATGTGTGCCAATTGGGGTGGGTGTGCACGAGGTGCATTTGATGGGCCGAGGGGATGGGTGCAAGTCCTTGTGGCTTGCCCTCCGACTCGCGCAAAGCGTGAGGCGAGAGGGCGAATAAAGCCTAATCTCAAGGAGGGATTAGCTGGGGAGGGAAAGTTGGAAATGTGATGAAATATCCCCAGGAAAATGTGTTATTCACTTTATTCATCGTCAACAGCACAAAGCTGTGACTGCCGTCAGACTGCCCCCGATCCGAAGGATCGGGCCAATATTTATAGACAACAAAGGTGAGAAAGGACGAAGAAGGGCGAAGGGGGAGGAACATTGCGGCGGCGGAGATAAACATCAACAATGTGGTGGGAAGGGAGAAATGAATGGAAAAGAGTGAACAAACGGAAGAGAGCAAAAAGTGGGAGAGGGGAAGGGAGAGATAGCACAGGAGAAGGGGATAGATGACAGAAGGGAAGTGAGAGGGGAGGATGCAACCCATCCAACACCTTACCCCCCATTGTAGCCGGTCCCTCGGCGTAAATAACCAATTTTGGCAAAAAATGGCCCTAACCCACGAAAAGGCGCGCAATGATTGCCTGACTACCAAGGCAGTCATATGCGCAAGTAGCCTTAAAACTCAGGGAAGGAGTCATGCCTTTAAAAAAATTGGTCATTTAACCGGGACTGAGGCACAAAGGGTCAAGTGAGAGGATGTGAAGAGAGAAGAAAAGGATACAAAGACAAAATGAGTAATTTGATCACATATCGCAAAATATTCACAAAGAAGAACGTAGATGTGTAGAGGAAGAGCTAAAAAGCTAAAAAGGGAGGTAAAATATTGGATTTGCTAAAAGGGGAAAAATAATAATTAGTATTATTATTACCAAATTAATTTAAAAAAGGAAGGAGAGGTTAACAATACCTGCTGCTAAAAGGGAAATTGGGATTTTAATCATAAGGGGGAGGCGGAGAAACATTAAACTGCGAACCTACTTGTTCAGGGGAGACATAAATTACCGTGAGAGACTCTGCTGAGGATCCTGCTGTGAACCTAAAAAGCCACGCCCCTTCTCGGGTGACAAAAAGAAGGCGTGCTTTCTGAAACACATTGTCAAATGGGTGCTTAACCCAGTACTGACCATTTGGAGCCACCCAGAAAAACAAATTTCGTGCAAAGGGCGGTATCTTTTCGATCAGCTCAAGGATCAGGAGTCCGTCATCAAGCCTTATCTGGTAAAACTCACGCAAACCGATGCGTTGCTCCAGATCTGCAACATCTTCCTCAGTGAAGAAACGTCTGACGTCATCCTGTGGGAGGGATTGACAAGCTCGGAGGACATCCAATGTGACTGTGTTCCAACTAAAATCGGGATTACTGTGGATAAAATCCGCTAAAGGGGATAGGTGAGATGCATAGGAAGAGCTGCAAACCAAACAGCGTCTCTGCAAGATACGTTCGCTCAGCCAGTGCTGAAAGATCAACCTGGCTCGTCTGAAAAGCCTACGAAATTTGATTTTCCGGACTAGGTATGAGAGAAGCCAACCAACTCCAATTAAACCAAGATAAAGAGATCCACGAAAGAGAGTGGTTGCAAACCCACCTTTATTGATGTCTTCAGCTGAAACAAAAGGCAGTATTGCAAGGAAAAGCAAACCCGTCAGTGATGGAGAACTGCGAACGGCAGTGAGTGAGGTAGCAGGCCGTCTTGGGTTGAGGTTGTATCCCGGTGAAGTAACCCACGAGTCAATGCTGTGAATTGAGGTTCTTTTGAAAGGAGGGATGGGATTGGATCTGAAAGGTCCCGGTAGATCCTGGCTACGAGTACTGGTGCTAGGCTGAGCATCCTTGACAGATTTATACTTTTTGAGGATGTCACACTCTCGCACATAGTGACCTTTTTGCTTGCAGAAATGACAGACTACTGAGTTACGAGATTTCGGTTGGGGATCATTTCCTAGGGGAATAGTATGTGGAACCGGTCCGGCAGAAAAAGTGCGTCGAGAGAAGTTAAAGTGAAGGGTGGGAAGTTTTTCAAAAACATCACAACCAATTAAGGCATCAATGCCATAGAAAAGTTCCTTTGAGTCAGGTACAAAGTGCAAGTCAATTTCACATGCAGCTCGAGGACCTAGGCGCACAGTAACAGAAGTTGTGCAGAAAATGGGTAAGGCTTTACCTAAAGGAGATTCCATACTCATGTCCCGAGGAATTAAAATTCGGTTCAGCTTGCCTGAAAGAGAGATTGGGGCTATGGAAATATCCGAACCCGTGTCCAAAAGCACATTGAACTCAAGGCCATCAATTCTAGCTTTGATCGTGCTCTTGTAAGCAGGTCTTTCTGTAGTAGTGAGTACGTTCAATCTGGGGTTGTGAGGGTGCTTAGAGCTCAAGCTAAGAATTCGCCATGAGTAATGAAAAGCGATTAGAGTGAGGAACACTAAAGGAAAAAGTGCTGTGATCAGAATGTCCCCTATGGAAGGTGATGAAAGATTTTGGAAGTCCTGCCTTATGGGTGCAGGCTCTGCAAAGGGAAGTAGGAACAATAAGAGAAGGAAGGTATTAATGCTGAGAGTGCGTTTAAGCCTGGGTCTAAGATTGTATCTTGGTTCCGGTTTTTGAACAACTGGATTGACAGCCTGTCCGTCTTTCGATGAATCAGAGACGGGCGCTTGATGCGAAAAGCCAGCCATATTGTCTAGCTCTTTCGCTTGAACATCATTTAGCGTCTTCCGTTCTTCATCGGAAAGTTTTGGACTAGTACAGGCTGGTTCAGTGGGTCCATAAAACTTTTTGATTTGATTGATGTGGACTCGGAAAGGATTTGACTGGGGCGAGGAGCAGCTTAGAATCATTGCATGAATCCCATCTAATTCAATAACGCGAAAAATGCCCCGCCATGGCAGATTGAATTTCTTCGAGGTGCCAACTTTGCCAGTGGTATCTTTTAGAAGGACCCGGTCGCCTACCTGAACATCGAAGCATTTAAGCTTTTTGTCATAGTGCAGTTTTGACTTGGCTTGTGCCTCTTTGGTCGCTTCGGCTGCAGCTTGCCACGCTTTTCGAAGCGAGACGACCAGATTGGTGCGGAAGTGATCATTGTCCGTCACCGGTACTGGATGATAGACTGATGGGTCAAGAATTTGATCTATGGAGAAGATCGGATCACGACCAAAAACTAGATAGAAAGGTGTTTCTCCTGTGGTCGAATGAACAGACGTATTATAGCAAAATGCTGCGCAATCCAAAAATTGATCAAAGTCTGGTTCCTTTGGGTTGATGTATTTAGACAGGACATTGTGAAAAGTACGGAACGAACGTTCAGTCACCGCATTCCCTTGAGAATGGTAAGGGGTGGAGTATGACTTATTGATATAGAGGAGAGAGCAAAATGAACGGAAAAATTCTGAAGTGAAGGTTGTTGCATTGTCAGAAATGAGAGTCGTGCAACCTCCAAACTTGAGAAAGCAATTCCTAAAGAGTGCATCTGCGATGGTCTGGGATTTGGTATCCGAAACAGGGACAGAAATGACATATTTCGTGAACCAGCAGATAATGTTAAGGATGTGCTTGTTACCTTTTTGAGTGAGTGGAAGAGGTCCAGCTAAGTCGAGTCCGACTTTTGCAAAGAGCGTGTTGGCCGGCACTGAATGCATTTCAGCGCGGTAAGCTGGTGTGGGATTATGTCGTAACTGACAAGTGACGCATTGTCTGAGCCAGGTGACTATGTCCGAATGCATCATGGGCCAGTAGTACTTCATGCATTTGTGAAGTGTTTTCTTTGGACTCATGTGTCCACCTCCAATTGGAGATTTGTGGAAAGCATCAAAGATTAGAGCACGAAGAGAGGTAGGAATATAAATGCGCGGCTTGGCCTTTGCTTCCTGATAATGGAGAACGTTAGAGCTAAGGGCCATGTTGACAGCCTTAGATGTAAACGTGATTATCTCCGTTTCGGCCAAATCAGGAAGTGTGCCATCCTTGAGAAATTGGATGAACGCGCATGTTTCAGGATCAGAGTTTTGTTCTTTGACAATGTCAACCGAGAGGTTATCACCATCTCTGGTTCTGACGGTGAGAGAAGAAACGAAAGGATCAAAAACAATGCGATTGTCAGCGGTGATGGAAAGGCAGACGGGAAATTCAGCTATGTCTTGCATTTCCTCTGAGTTGAAAGACTGATTAGGAGTGCATTCATGAACACGAGAGAGGGCATCAGCTAGAGAGTTCTGCTGTCCGGAGACATGAACTATTTTAATGCGATAGTTCTGAAGTTCGATCATCCAACGAGCTAAGTTTGGATGCTGATCGGCCTTTTTCATGAGATAAGCGAGAGGGCGGTGATCAGTATGAATTTCAATGTCCGACATGTAAATGTAAGGACGGAATGTACGAAGGGCATAGATGATGGCGCTGAGTTCTATTTGAACAGCAGGCCATTTCCGTTCAGCGGAAGAAAGAGTGCGCGATGCATACGCAACTGCATGAAAAAGATCGCCCCTCTTCTGCATAAGAGCAGCACCTTGTCCGACTGTGCTGGCATCAGTGAAGATGTGGAAGGGTTGTGAATAGTCAGGGAAGACTAGAACTGGTTTAGAGCAGAGAATGGTTTTGACTTTTTCAAAAGCAGATTGCTGTTCCTCGGTCCACTGAAAAGGGCATTCCTTTTTAGACAGACGAGTAAGAGGTTCAACAATTGTGGCAAAACCTGGTACATGCTTCCTAAAGAAAGATGCCATTCCGACTGTGCGTTTCACTTCTTTGAGATTGGTAGGAGGGGGAAGACTCTGAATGACTTCAAGTCGTTCAAGGCTAGGAGAATAACCTTGAGAAGTGAGAGTATGGCCAAGAAAATTCATTGAAGTGACAGCAAGGTTGCATTTTTTAGGAGAGAGTTTGAGAGCGAATTGTCTAAGGCGCTGAAAGACAGATTCGAGAGAGTCTAGATGTTCTTGAAAGTTTGTTGATTTTGTGAAAACGAGTATGTCGTCAACATAGGCAATGACATTTTCTAGACCAGTAAGGACGTGAGACATCGCTCGAGCAAATGCTGCAGTTGCATTTCTAAGTCCGAAAGGCATGTGAGTAAGTTGATAGATTTTATCCTCCGTGATAACTCCGCATTTTCGCGAAGCTTGTGGTGTAAGCTTGATTTGGAGATAGCCTGAGGCTAGATCAAGAGATGAGTAGAAGGAGCAACTACCAACCTTTTCCATGATGGACTCGAGTCGGGGGAGAGGGTAGTGGTCAGGAATGGTGACTTCATTCAATTTTCGAAAGTCGACACATGGACGGAGTCCACCGTCCTTTTTCTTTACCAAAACAAAATTGGATACCCAAGGGGTGTCGCTTTCAATGAGTACACCTGCGTTGAGCAGTTTTTGTATGTGACTGTCGAGTTCCTCGCGATATTTGAAAGGGGTGCGGTGTGGGCGAGAGGAAATTGGATCATCAGAAGATGTGACGATATTGTGAGCGGCTGCTGTGCATGAGCCAAGATCGTATTGATGATGACTAAAGACATCCGAATATCTCTCACAGAGAGCCTTCAGCTTTTCAAGTGACCCATCCGAGACGGAGCACTTGGAAAAGTCAAGTTTGAAGGATGGATCTTCTGTATCGAGAGATTCGGGATTGAGTGAGAAGAGCGAATCGCTCAATGATTCGGAGAAGATTTGAGAATTGTTGTCAAGTGAAATTTCGTTGGCAATTGCTATGCGCATGTCTTTATGTATGTATTTGGGGTCTTGGCAGGGATTGGTGAGAATGATTGAAGTGAGACCATCTTTTGGTTGATTGATGGAAGAGATGATAGAGATTCCTTGTTCGTTCAACCTGGGATCAATGCAGTCGATGGTCACAAGGCCATCCAGATTGTCCACTTTGGCATGAACTAGAGTTTGGGCTCCAGGAGGAAGAGACTGAGAAGCAATTGCTCGAACAGCAATTTCTGAGAATTGCACTGTTGGTTTACCAAGAGAGAGTGCTTGATTTCCAAGATAGATGGTGCTGTTAGCATAATCCAGGGTGATGGGAGGTAGAGATGCAAGAGTATCGCAACCAATTATCATATCGTATCCTTTGGACTTGGTGAAGTTTGGATCATTGACAAAGTTGATGTCCGCAGGAGTTTTCAGATTCCCTAATTGGATAGACGCGTATGCATGTGAGGTTATGGCAATCCAGTGATTGGAGGCACTCTGAGCACTGAGCTGTTTGGGTTTTGGAGTGACTCTGATTTTAGATGCAAGAGAGATTGGAGCTACTGTGAGGGAAGCACCAGTATCGAGTAGGCATCTGACAGGAGTGTCATTGACGGATGCAAGGATGATTGAGTTGTTTTGATATGAGATAGAATCAAGCGACATCAGATTGTGTGGGTTAGAAAAGGATGCAAGTTGTGGAGGAATTGTAACTTGCCCAGATTCAAAGTTGAATGTGATTTTGGGAAGTTTTGCGAGGGCATCACAACCAAGAATCATTTGAACATCCGAAGGGAGACCCAGCCACTGGTCAAGGATCACATGAAGATTGATAGGAATGACATTGTGGTATAGTGTGATGTGGGTTCTCACCACGCCATGCACAGGCAGGGAAATTCCACCAAAAGCATTGATTGTGGCTTGAGAATGCTCCAGCACATGATATTTTGGGTTGATGAGAGAATAAGGTGCGACGGTGGTAGAGGCACCAGTATCGATTAAGCAATTGATGTTTTTCCTATTGAAGCGAGCTTGAGCAGTGAATGGGACGGGGTGGTTGTTTTGCAACCAAAACATGTTCAGTTCATGCGTCTGGGGCGAGTGCGATAAACGAGAGACTGATGGGGGCCAATGTTTGGGATCTCCTTTGACCTCGCGATCAATTTCAATCACAAGACTTTTGGCCTGTGAACCCTGTCTCGTTTTGATCTGTGTAGTGGGTGGTTGCTGTTGTACTAGGTTCTGTGCAAATTGCCCTAAGGTATTTTGTGCACCACCAAATAGTAACCCACCTAGTCTACCGTTGCCGAGGTAACGCTCAGCGATGATGATGATCAGCCTGACGAGCATGTCCAGTGCGGCGAGTGAGCATGTGATGGTGACGAACCAGTCCCACACTTTGGTCCAATTGCCGATAAGCTGCTTGATGATGTCCTCTTTGACTTCATCCCAGTCCACAGAGAGTGCATGCATCAAATTCGAGTCCTTTTCGAGGATCCGGTAGGTGAGTTGGCTAACTCGAGAGAAGGATGATGCTGAAAGTGAATGGGAGATCAAATCTGACAGATTTGTCAGGACCAGTTGATGAAATGTGTGCGGTCGTATTTCTGGAATAATGTTTGAGAGACCTGTGCGAAAGCTCAACTCCTTGGGGTGGATGAGGTTCGTTGTTCCAGTTTGCTGATCAACTTCAAGCAGTCTTCCATTGAGAATGATTGCTTGCTTGCGAAAAACTTCGCATGAACCCATTTTTGAGGTCTGAGAAATGAGCATGTCTTTTGGATTGAGAAAGGCCAAAAGGTTTCCAGTTTGTGCTTTGATAGAGATGGGTAGTAGTTCGAAACATTGAGAGGGATTTTCAGTTGCGCGAAAGTAAAATTCTCCGGGCCTGAGTTGAAGGCATGGCCAAACTTTCAGAACTGTACCTGCTGCAAGTTGAGCGGTGAGATTGGGATTGGAAAATGCTGTTCGTGCGAGCATTGTTGGATCTGAATGAAGGGATGAAATTGCCCAATTCCGAGTTTCATCTAGAATCTGACACATGAGAGAGAGTGCGTGCGAGAACGCAAAAGTGAGTGTGGACTTGATTTCAGAATCAGCATACTCGAGTTGTGCTGCGAGTTGGTTTGGGGTTACCATTGAAGGACTGTTGCGATGTTTTGGGTTGGGAGAGCGCTTTGATCGAGTTGTTTCGACCTCTTGAGCTGCGTATCCCTGATCGGAAAGGATGAGAGTTGTGTTGCAGCTTTGGATTTTTTCGGGTTGCTCATGAAATGAGAGAGCAAAGTCCCTTGAGTCGGACATCCAAACTCGTCCAAGTTCACGACCAAACCATTTTCCTATTGGAACGAATCGACAAAGCTTGATTCCCTTGAGATTCCAGACTAAGATTGTTTTGTCCGAAAGGGAACAGTATCCATTCGGATACACGCAATGCGAAACATCACCAATAGCAGAATGAATGGTGGGATCCCCGAATTTTACGCTAATTTCAATTTGAAATGCGTAGCAGTTCTCGGAAGTGTGGGTGATCCACTTCCAACCAAAGATAGGCCAGCGGGGAGAGAATGAGATGGAATGATCCGTGTGCCAGAGATCAAGCTCATTTTTGAGTGGGCCAAGGGTGCATTTCTTTTGAGCAATCATCTCCCTGCATTCCGAAACTGAGAGAGGGAGGTGTTCAATCGGTAGGTTTTCTTGAACGAGGTCACCCACGGGGTTGGTGTATTCGCGGAGAGCTTTTCGGATTTTTCGGCAAGCCCATCCGGAAAATTGGTGCTCGAAAATATTTGGGCGAAAGACCCGATAAGTTTTGGGGTGGGGTGATTCACTAAACTCCGAATTGATTTTCGGGCAAGAAAGTGGGGTAGGAAGTGACCAAATTGTTGCGTCCTTCGCTGTCTGACAAATCAAAGGCTGAGCGGGAATTAATCCTGTAATTGGTGATCCACCCAATTGCTGCGAATTAATGGTGCCCAGGAACAGAAATAGAGCCAGTAAGGTCATAAAATGTGTGAAGGAAGGGGCTAACGAAAATTTTGGGCTGGAAGGAGGACTCTCCCATCTTGCTAGCTTGACCGGTTTTGGTTCCGGACTGAGTTTCCGTTTTTCGGTTTTTAGGATGGGGAGGGGCATTTGAATTGAGTTAATGTTACCTGTTGAAGAGGGTGGATACTCGATTTGTGGCTGTTGATTGCCGACATTTGCATTCTGCAAGAACATTTCAGCCAGTTGCTGCATCGTCAGGTTGTTCAACATGGGCTGTTGCTGTTTATTCCAATTGTTACCTTGATTGCCGTTGTTGTTGTTGTCGTTGCGCCGACGCGTATCTGCTTTGCGTTTGCGACAATCCTGGTAAATATGGCCTACCTTATCGCAGTAGTTGCAGATTGGTGCTTGATTGCGGTTGCCTTGTTTGTTGCCTTGCTTTTGTCCTTGGCGGTTACCTTGGTTGTTGTTCGGACGAAAGCGGTTGTTTGACTTCTGTTGTTGTCCTTGTTGTCCCTTGGGGTTGGAATTTTGAGGGGGAAATAGAGTTGAATAATTCCCGCTGGGAAAGTTTTGGATTGGGATCGCGTTGGAGCCAGTTGCGTGGGCAAATGCTTGGATCGCTTGCCAGGGCATTGTTTCGCCTCTGGTCTCTTTTAGCATTTCTTCAATTTCAATGACGCGGTCCTTTATTTCCTCTAGAGTCCCTTTTGTCCCGCTTGCGCGCAAAATGTTGAATATTTTTCGGTCAATTTTGTCCAAAAATGCGTTGCGTAAAAGTGCTGCGCGAGTTTCAGGTGCGAGATTAGGGTAGGCTGTGTTAAAGGTTTGAACTAATCGCTGATAGAAGGGTTCAATTTTTTCGCCTTCCTGCATTTTGCAGTATGCTAGGGCACGCTGAGCATTGTCTATGCGCTGTTGGGTGTCAAAAATGCCTTGCAAAGCAGTGAGCGCATCATTCAAAGACGCCTTGTCTTCAGCTGGAAGATTGTCAAATTCATCGCGCGCTGTGCCTAGCAGGTAGCATTTGAGTCGTGCTAGCTTTTCGGGACCGGTCCATTTGGTACCGAGGGCATCGACCATGTCGCGAAAGCGTTTGGCCCATTGTTCAAAAGTCCCGAGAGTTTCGTTGGAATATGGTTTGAGTGCCCATTGGTCATTGTTAAAATCCAGAACGTTAAGCGAATGAAAGCTCGACTCTAACGGCGAATCTGCGAGCTGCCGTAAAACGTCAGCTTCGAGATTAGGATCACCATTGTCAGAAATTGTCGAGTCGTTATTGTCCGGATTAAGCAGGGCATTGATTGGGGGAACACCATTTTCTCCATCCCCATTATTGAATGCGTCTTCAAACGCATCATCGTTGGCAAATTCAATTTGCTGAGGACCCCGGAGTGGAGGTGTGCCAAATGGGAATGCGCGAGTGTGGTGGTTTCCTCGCAAAAATTCTTGAAGCATGGTATCCACGCGCGTGGAGATGGTGTCAAACCCAGTATTCACTTCCCCGGTAAGATCGGCCAGGCCAACTGAAGCCTTGTTCACCCGGCGGTTGATCACTCGAACTACGCGATTGGCGCCGTCCTCAAGTGCGGTTACCGAAACCATAATGGCTTGTAGATCGGACACGTGCACTTGGTTAGAGGATGGTTCGCGCCTCGCGAAGAGGTTTCGATCAACCACATTGATGTTCATGTCCAGCTCGTTTGGGTTTTGGTTAGAGCTTGCGCTAGCCATTGTTAGTTTTTTTTTTCGCGAGAGAGAGAGTTTTTGTTTGACAGTTCGCTTGCGAGATGCGGAAAATGGGACCGATTAGAGGCGGTTGTGGGATTAAAAGCAAAAATTTTTGTTGTAAATTTGCGATGCTTTCCCAGGTCTCACTTTGGTCAGACGATTTCCGTCTTTATTTGCTGAGAAAATGCATTTTGTCCCGATCGGAAGATGTATACCGTATGTACATTTTGCCTCGCCGGAGATCGGCTGATGAGATAAGCCCTAATAGATGTGATTTTGCCGGATATGTTTATGCTGGTCGCTTTTTTTTTATTGTAAGGAATGGCGGCTTAATGGATGTTGATGTTCCGGCCGGAACAAATATTTGCGCCGATGAGAAAATATTTTTGAAATCGCGATTGTAATGTGTTGGGGAGGGCCCTCCGAGATATGTATGTGTCACCTTTGATCTTTGTGTAAGTGCTGGCCAGCTACCTTTGCCCGTCGGGGGGTAAAGGACGAGGTGAACTTTGGTCCCGGGATGATGTTGGACGCGATTTGCATACAAAAAATAGCGCGATAAATTGTTGGGCAAAATTGGGCTAGGGCAAAATTTTGTACAGTATGGGGACAGTATTGGTGGTTGAATTTTACCAGAAAAGTGCAAGCAAAATGATCGATGGTAAGGGTTTTCTCGCGTAAGCCAATGATGGGCTGAATGGCTAAGTGAAATGGGGCGCAGAGGCTATAGAAGGGGCCTTTGTGGTTTTTTTTTTGTTCGGTGTGTCGGCTCGCTATGGGGTTGCAAGAATTGCAAAGGGGTAATTTTTAAATTTTGCGAAAATTTAATTTAATTTTTAAAAAGAAATTTAGTAAAGAAAAATATTTTTTTTAGTTTTTTGAAAACATGGAGGGATGGATTGTACAGTAGGAGTACTACTTAGTCCGGTGCTACCACTTAGGATGTCCCCCAGACCAGGGAGTCGTCCCCGCACCGGAGAGGGAAGTCCTGATCTGGTTGACTCCAAATAG
>JAQIYK010000398.1:0-14673 GCA_034700465.1 Rotylenchus robustus
TCAGTTAAATTCGAGGAATGCCAATGTTTGAACAAGCCCATTAATTGACGAAATCACCAAATTCATTAATATATTTTTTAATTTAAAAAATAGTTTTTGGTCCATTTGAATAAAAAAAAAGAAGGCAAAACTCACTTTTTATTACCTATAAGGAATTAAATTTGAATTTTTTTAAAATAAAATTGATCTTTGAAAAAAGGTAAATTGATGGGATGTCGCAATATTTTCGAAAATTTGATGAAGCACCGCATGATTTTAGCGGTGTATAGGGAGGGGTGTATAATTTCCAATATCCATTCTGAAGGGAGGGGTGAAAAAAAGAAATACGGTGCATGGAAAAGAAAACTTCACTTTCTGTTCAAAAATCAATTAAATTTTTAACATGGTTTTTTGAGATAGGTAAGTTGGCATTTGTGTTAAACAGAAAACCCAAGTTGAAGTATAAAAACAGACAAATGCATATTTAAATATTGATAAAAGGGATAGACGGCTATTTATTGTAAAAATTTCATGAATTTTTTGTTTAATTAAAATCGAACATTTTTGCATTTTTCACTGATTTTTTGATTTGCTTTACATAAATCACATAAAATAATTATTGTAACTTAACGACATTTATTTCTTTTTCTTTTTTTTGCCTTCTTGCCATGTACAATTTACACCGGTTTTTCCCTGTACAAACAGAAAATAAGGAAAAACAAAAATCCAAAGGTCCAAAAACTTATTTGAATGATAGCAAAAATCGCGAGATATTCTCAAGCTTAATAATCAGAAATCGATCGAAATTATAATATATAACGAATTTCAATAATATAACGAATTTCATAAGTAAACGGAGATGGGTTTGGCGACACGGGTTCCCAACTAATCCCAACTATCCGGGTCCTCCCAATTCACTGATCCCTCTTTTAGCCCCGACTTTCCTTTTGTCCGCTGATCCTGCAATGCCCAATGTCCTCCGGATGCACTGCTGCCCAACTGCTTAGATCGAATACCACCAACTCTGGAAAAAATTACAAGGGCGAACAAGATAAACCTTTCGGTTTTAATTTCCAAACTGTGTGTGAATTAAACTCCGCGAAATGGTTCACTTATGTTTATTCACCAAATAAAATTGAAGCGCGGATTATTGTTTTAATTCCGTATATCGCAAGACACGACAGAATGAAATTGGGAAATAAAAATGACAAATCAAATTTGGGGATACAGTAATTTTGGCATTCGTGCCAGAACAAATGAAATATTTAAAGTTGGAATGGGAGATCTTTTAGAAAGAGGGGAAAAGGGCTCATCCTTCTTGTTTCTTTTGCCCGATTGTTTCTTCTCACTACACATATAATTTACGCCCCCTTTAATTTAGCTTCCCTACGAGGGGTATTGAAAAATATACGCCACGGGCCGTAAATTACAGGAAATACGGTATGTGTTTTATCGATAAACCAACATTGTGTTTTGTAGCATTGGTAATTGGGATGGGATTGCATTGAAAACAAACGAGGAGAATAATTCCTACAGTATCCCTAATATGATTGTACAGTACCCCGCATAATTCACTCCAAGAAGAATACAGGCAACGAATAACAAATAATAACAATTTATTTCGAAAATCTCCGAAAAATCATTTTGAATTATTTACCAAAAAATGAAGTTAACAGCAAAAACAAATTTATTCAAGCATTGTAGTTCCCCGTACAATTTTTCAATTTTATCATTGAAAATGAATCATCAAAGTACAATTATATTCAACATCCTCATCTTTTCAGCATTGTTGGATGCTAGACGGGCACTTTATGTAGGTGAGAGTTGCGCCTAAAATTGAAAAATATAAAAGTAAAATATCACAAAAAGTGCAACAGAATATAAATAAAAAATATCAAAATATTTGTATCCCATAAAATGTTTACCTTTGGCAATACCGACAGTGCCGCCACCCGGTTCCAAGTAGTTGAAGGCAGCTTCGGACAAATCCACGTGGTTGGGCTGGCACTCCGGGCATTTGTTGTTGATGGGAACAGTCAGACTGAACAAACAAATTATGAATAGGTGGTTAAGATTGGATGAAAGTATTAAGAAGCAACGCCAGAGGATGGGAGAAAAATTAAAAACAAATATAAGAAATTATGCATAAATAAAAGTATGAAGATGAGAAAAGTATGAAAATTGGTTAAAAAACCAAACTCAACTACCCCAGCCCCCTCAGTAAGGGGCTGTGGGGCGATAAAACAAAATTAATAAACCTTCAAACGGTTTTGATGCTTTGAGGTCAAAGAAAAAAAAGAAAATTGAAAGAAAACCTAACACTTTTTCTTTCTTAATTGGGTTTCATTTTCAAATAGATGGATTTTAAAATGCCCCTTAAACCGAAAATGAAAACAATTTTGAAAATATCACTGGTTGGTAAAAAATCACTATTTTAGACATTAAATAACGATTAAATTAAAAATTAGATAAAATGTTTACGTTTTGCCTTTGTAGTCAATTTTGATGCAAATTCCCTTGCAGATCGGGTCATCCAACATGTATTGGCCATCGGCTCGGCAAGCGTCCTTCCATTGGGCGGAAGAGCTGAACAAGTTGCCGGAAGCGGCGGCGGACATTGTGGGCTAAAAAAGGTAAAAATGATGATTCTTTGGGCTCAAATTTTAGTTTAAAAAATTAAAATTAGAAAATTGCAGAATTCTTAGAAAAATCAAACATTTATTTTTCTAGCAATTTTCTATTCTTTATTTTTTCTTTGGTATCGTAGTATCAGTACTTACTACGCCCGAGTTCAATCCACATGCTCCGCGTCCTCCGGCGCCGTAAAATGTGAAAATGGAGTCGGTGATCGGGTTGTTCAGTTGCGCAGTGATTGGACCCGCGGTGTTCGTGTTCTGCAAACAGCCCATGCCTTAAAAATAAAAAATTAAAAAAAAATTAAATTTAAATTTTTTACAGTTGGAGCCTCCTCCTGAAGGCTTCGTTGTCGTAGTGGTGACACCGCTTTTCGTTGTGGTAGTTGTGGCTCCACTTTTTGTCGTAGTCGTGGTACCTCCCCCAGAAGACCCGCCACAAACACCTTAAAAATGATTTTTTATTATTATTTTTAAATTTAATTTTTTTTCTATTATATCATTTTAGGCATACCTATAATATATTATACGATTTGTTCACAATATAGTAATATATTATTTATTTATTTATGGGGTTTTACCCAACTCAGAACTCTTGGTTTTTTTGAAAATTAGTGGGGCGAATAGTGTGTTCGGGTGTCTAATCTGTTCTACTTTTAATTAATTATTTAAACAATAATCCCTTTTATTGTTAAATTGTTTGTTGCCCCCATTTCCTCCTACCGTTGACCAGATATCTGGTCTCCAACACGCTCACTGTCGGCTTCCCGTTCCCGTTCACGTTCAGTCCGGCATCCGTACTTTGCCCTCCCGGCGCTATTTGCACGTAGCTGGCCAGCGTGTACTGGTTGGAGGTACCGCTGACCGCGTCAAAGTTCCACTTGCTGGACATGGTAGTCTGTAAAGTAAATAATTATTAAAAATAATTAATTTTATTGGATCAAAAAATAAATAACATAGTAAGAATATTCTATTTTATTTACCGCACCCCAACATATCATTTCGTACTTGATAATATTTTGTCTGTTTTTTCAATTAATTCGGATGCATATCGTATTTTTACTATCCCTTAAAAATATAAATACATGAAAAATTACCGTATCGTCTGTTGAAGTATCGTAATTGTATTTTGGGTGTTTACTATCTACCGTACTGTTTTAACACAAAATAAACCGTACTTTTCCACCGTACTGTAAAACACCAAAAAGGTCATTACCCCGGAAGGAAATGTGAGGCTGAAGCGCACATAGCACACAGTCTTCGAGGCATCGTTGTTTTTGAAGGCCAACGTGTATTGGCCTCCTCCGTTCCAGGTGCTCGTGGTCTGAACAGTGCTCACCGCCTGGGCATCGATACGGTGGAGGAGCATCAATTGGAAAATGGCCAAACAAAGCACCAAACTGCTGACTGTGCAAATCCGGCTCATTTTTAATCTGATTCGTTAATCAACGCATTTACAGTATAATTTTTAAAAAAACTAAAAATTCGAAAGAAAACGATTTTTGGATAGTTTTTTTTGATCAAATACGAATAATAAATTTTAGCTTGAATTTTTAATTTGTAGTATCTTTATTGCGTTGAATCTGTGGAATTAATCTGCTATTTATACGAATACACTCATCACAGTTCACCACACATAATTCATATTAAGTATTTAGTCCATTCATTTGAACTCTTTTTGTGTTTGTTCAACTTACCAATTTTTAAATTTTCGACTTATTCTTTCAATTTTTATATTTGAACAGATTTTGGCTTTAGAGTTTTTACGCTAATTTTTAACTTTTGAATTAATTTTTTCATAAATATTTGTCTTGAAAATTTAGCGAATTTTTAAACTTTGGTTTAGCGTAATCAATTTTAAAAATTATAGGATATCAATGAAGGCCATACCAATAAAGCGTGTTTAAAAAATAAATGAATAATGATATGAATATGAAATGAATATGAATAGTAATGTGATAAAATAAATTTTATTTTCTATTTAATTTATAAAAGTTATATTTCTAATAAATAAAAAATTGCAATTAAAAATTCATTGAAAAATCATTTTATTTAAAATTTAATTGTTCATTATAATTTTATTGCTAAAAATTCCGGGAAATAGGTGTATAATTAGTGCATTAATTTCCCCTCCTTTCTTCCCTCCTTTCTTTCCTTATCTTTTATCGATTTCACAATTATTTTTACTTTAATTTTTGAAATAAACAATCATTAATTACCCTTTCAAATTACTAATTTGGTGTTTTCGACTTACATTTTGCCTGATTATTACGCTTTCTTTTTCGCCAAAATTTATTTATTTTATTTTTTAAGTCCCCCAAAAATATAATTATTACCAATTTTGAAAATGAATTATGACGAAGAAATAGCCCAATCTGGTGGAATGACTCTGAAGCGGATCGTTGATCTGCTGACGAACTGCTCGAACAAATGCGAAGAATGGCAAAATTTGGCGGGGACAAATTGCCAAAAGTAATTTCAAAATAAATACATTACCTTACTCCTTTAATAGAAATTTTCGATGGCTAATTCAAAATTTTAAATTATAAAAATATTGAATTTTAAAAATTGAAAATTAACGGAATGAGCGATAAATTTGTACATTTCTAATTTTAATTTATGCTTTTTTACAAATTTCTTCGAGAGGGGTTTTTAAATGGAGGAAACGCTCCCCATCCCCCTACTTGGGGCTGGGGTAATTAAGTTTAATGATCAATCACAGGTATATACTAATTTAAATTAAAAAACAAACAAAAATTAAAATAATTTTTAGAATAAATAAATAAATAAATCTTTTTTACATCCCAAAAAAGTAATTTTTTGAAAAGTAATTTTTGATTGAATTTTGAATATAAAAACTAAAAATAATATTTTGTTATTCGGTAAGATATATATACAATTAATATCAGTACCACTTTTAGCATAATTGCAGCTGAAATAACACAACTGTCGGGCAAAGGATATGCTTCGGCAATACATCGCATCACTTTCAAGTTCGGCCACTCAGAACGCGTATTCAGTGTTATTTTGAAGGTTGAAGTTTGATTCGTGTGATTTTGAATATTGAACAATTATTTTATCAAAAATTAAAAATATATAATTAGTAATGGTTTTCCAAAAATTATTATTTTTTTACTTTAGAAATTAAAATTGTATTATTCAGTACCTAACACTGGCAATCATAAAGCGAGTTCTTGCCAAAGATGATATGGCGAAGGTTGTCAAATTTATATTTTAATAATTAAAAAATAAACAATAAAAATTAATAAAATTGATTAAATAATGACAAATTATAAATTGCATATTCTAGAATAATTTCATGAATAATTACTATTACTATACTATTAAACTAATACTATTACTATTTAATAATTTCATGAATAATTTCATGTAATTTTATGTACAAGGCGAATCATTAAATTCTGTCAAAATGCATTTTATAAATGCATTAAATAATTAATTAATTGTTCAGTTAATTATTTTCTTCAAAAAATTAATTTATTGTATTTTAATTTATTTATTATTTTATATTTTTATTATTTTTAATTTATTTTATATTTTACAGCAGCGGGAATATTTCGAGTCTCATCTGTTCAACTTCCATCGCCTTGAAGTGCATTTCTACACAAAAGTTGTTGCTCCGTATTTCATTGATTTGCACTTTATTCCCCGCTTATATGCATGGAAGGATGACGAATTTGGTAATAAGCTATTATTACCAAATTATTATTATTATTATTATTATTATTACTATTATTATTTTTAGCTATTTATTTTATT
Organism: Rotylenchus robustus; assembly: GCA_034700465.1. Lineage (NCBI taxonomy): Eukaryota > Metazoa > Nematoda > Chromadorea > Rhabditida > Hoplolaimidae > Rotylenchus > Rotylenchus robustus. Next base: position 6,393 of record JAQIYK010000398.1, read on the forward strand.
GTTTTACTTGTCTAAATTCGGTGTTTTAATCTTTATTATTTATATTTTGTTCAAATTTTTGGGATTCAAAAACTCTTAAAATTTCCCTGGAGGGTAGTCGGATTCGAAGTATCGATTAAAAATGCATTTTTAGGTATTATAACTTTATATTATAATTTGAACTTGATAAAGTTTGGCCTTTTTAACTACCTACAGGTTACAATTTTACAGCTTTAACCCATTAAATTTCAATTTTATAAATACAAACTTCGAATTATATTCTTTCTCATATTTGCGAACTATTTCTCCTCTATGAATTTACCATGCTTTTAATATTTGTGTTTTTTTTGTAGACAATTCCTTTTTGCTTATGGAAGATAAATCTGTGAATGCTGTCCACATTGAGCCGGAAGAGCAGGGATTCAGCAAATTACAGGTACATTTTGTTTATTGATCAAACAAATAAAATAAAATAAATTATTTGTTTTTTAAGGTCGAATCTCTGATTGAAAAATTAATTAAAAAAATCATTTGTTTTTTAAGGTCGAATCTCTGATTGAAAAATTAATAAAATAAATCATTTGTTTTTTAAGGTCGAATCTCTGATTGAAAAATTAATAAAAAAATCATTTGTTTTTTAAGGTCGAATCTCTGATTGAAAAGTTGGCAATTTGTCATGCGCATTCACTGAAAATTCCGATGGAGCTAATTGAGCAAAACTACAAATTGGCACAACAAGCATTCCCCGTAAATGTTTTGTTAAATAAATTAAAATGTTTCAAAATTTAAATAAAATATTAAATAAAAACAATAATAAAACATATGTACCTACATATAACGCATATAAAATTTATCCAAACATGAGTCATGGTCTTATCAGTGAAAATTTGAATTTAATATAAGATATAAATAATAGAATTTAATATAAGATATATATATAATAAAATTTAATATAAGATATATAATAAATAATAGTACCTATATAATAATTTTCACATTTCCAAGCTACCAATCTGATTATTTCGAGTTCGTTGATTGAATTTAAAAAAGAAACCAAAGATTAAAATGGAATTTACAGTTGGGCTTGAGAACAGATTCTTTGTAATCAAAGAATTTCTAAAAATATCCGTTTAATAAAAAAATAATATCCGTTCCGGTTTTTTTCATAACCGGAAAAATTATTGAACATTTTAATAGAAAATAGTATATATTTTTTAAATTTTAAGAAAAATGTAGCCTATGTTTTGGATGGATTATTTGCCTTGCCGGAACCATATGGCACATATTATCGAGAGCGATCGGAAATTATACGAAAATTTCTTGAAGTGACCGTACCCGGCGGAAGAGATTTTGACTATGAAATTGGCCGAAAATTCGGTAAAAATTATTTTTGGAAAAAATTTATCAAATTATTTTGAGACTTTTCACCAATGGTACTTACCCATGGAGATGTTTGGACCAACAATTTGTTATTCGCAAAAAAATCCAACGGGTTGGCCGACAACCAAATTGCAGCCATTCTCGACTGGCAATGTGTTCATCCGGGTCAGTTCAGCGAAGTTTTAAAAACGACTGAAAATATTACTTCAAAATAATAATTTTGTGAATTTTAAAACAAAATTAGAAAATTATTTTAAAAGTATTTATCTGGTATAAATTAAAATTTAAAAAAATAAAATTACAATTAAAATTAATGAAAATAGAAAATAAAGCTATTTAAAGTTTAATCAAAATTACTATTTTGTAAATTTTGTGAAAATCAAAAATATTTCTTTTAAACAGTATATTTATTAAGAAAACTAATTAAAAAGGGAAAATATTAGTTTTTATTTTTTAGGAACGGGCCTCAATGACATTGTTCGGTTTTTGATTGGATCTGTGGACTCGGATCTGCGAAAAAAGCACACAAATCAATGGTTGGAATTGTATCGTGCCAAATTAGTCGAATCCGCCGAAACTTTGGGAATAAAATTACGCGAAGACTTTCCGTTGAATTCGCCAAAGATAATCAGCCAACTTTACAGGTTAATTATTTTATAAAAAACTAATAAAAATAATGTTAAAAAATTACAAAAATGATAATTTATCAATTATTTTTAAAATAATAAATAATCTGTGTTGGGAAAATTAAAATGTTCGAAAAGAATTTTTCAGGGTCGAGTTCCAGCCCCTCCCAATTTTTCACACTAGCTCCGACCATACTCGATTTTAAACCCCAAGCTCTGACTTCGGAACTTTTTAAACTCGGATTTTTTCCCAATGGTCTGCATCGCGGCCCGACATATTCGACGCCCCGTTACCACTACACACATTAAAATTTATTTATTTTTTAATAAATAATGATTTTAAAATTTTAATTACTAAATTTTTAATAATAATTACAATGAATTAATTTGTAAATTAATTAATTTTTTATTTAATTTTAATTTTAAGTGAACATTTCCCCGCCGAATTGCACACTTTGATGAGTGTGACCATATTTATTGGGGGCCAGAAGGAACATGCCGAAATGTGTGAGAAAATGAGAGAACGGACGAGGGACGCATTTGAGGAAATATGCGCAAATTATGCATGAAACAATTTGACATTTTATATAAAATAAATAAATAAATATAAAATGAAAGAAAATAAAGTAAAAAATAAAAATTAGAGAAAACGCAGAGGAAAAGGTGGATTAGGTAGATACTGATTCTGGTAACAAATTTATTGTAGAACCACCCAAGTTATGGGTCTAATAAATAAAGTTAATAATACTGGTAACTTTTTGTCATCAATCGATTTATCGATTAAATTGATTAATAAATTATTATTTTTATTGTTGCACTTATTTTATTTTCTGCAATAATTCAACAAAAACCCCAAAATGCCACACCAAACAAAACACAGTTCGCCGATGATTTTCACCTCTAAAGACGATTATTTTAGTCCGTCACCATTCGCTTTTCTATTTGCTTGAACTGTTCACAAACCGAATGGTTCTCCCCAAAAATATTTTCTTATCTTCTCAGCCAATTAAAAGTCATCGTTTTGACTTTTAGCAATTCACCACAAGAACTAAATATCATTTTCCAAAATCATTTTCCAAGAAAAAGAGGTGAAAGGGTAGGGGAGGAGGAGCAAAAAATGGGTGGTGGTGGTGGTGGACCATATTTGCATGTTTGAAAAGTGAAAAGTGATGAAGACGAGAAATAATAAAGTGTGATCACTTTTTATATTTGATCTTTGATCATCTAATTTAACCAATACACAACACTATTATAAATAAACATTTTAATGTTACACGAAAGTCTTGTAGTTGACAAATGAACTGATGAGTGATACTTAAAAATGAGGTAACTTTGTTGTGGCAAACTGTGCGAAATGTCTAATTTTAAAGCAAATTGACCATTTAATTCCAAAAATTTTAAATTTTCAACAAAATTTCGAATTTTCAAAAAAGATTTGTTTGTTTTTGGAGAGGGAAATTTTCGGTTTATTTGTAATTGAAATAGAAATTCATTACTTTGCATTGGAAAATCAAGTTCAAAAAAGTTTTTTTCAGATTTGAGAGTCGTATCGAAGCGATTTCCTTCATTTGATAAAACATAAAAATTGTATTGATTTTTATCCGATGAACTTATTATTATAATTATTTTTTATCATTTTCATGGATTGGCGTTTTTCCGAGTAAATATTATTTTATAAACAAAAAGTGTATCTAATTTTGTTGTTAATGGTATTTGCTTGCTTCTTCACAAATCCAATTTTTTAACCCAAAAAATTCAATAAATTCAATTGGAAATAAATCAATGCAATTCAACAATAGAATATATTTACGATTATATAATTATCAGAGAATTAGATAAATAAATAAAAATAATAAAAATCAATGCTAATTAAAATGGTATATTTTTTTATAAATTACAAAAAGAGTTATATTAATATTGTGCAAGAAAATTCAAAGTTACATCACCATTAAGTAAGATTTAAAATTACATTATAAAACCACACATAAATTGAAGATAAAAAGAGATTTTTCAAATATTTAATTTCAGAAATTTATTCTTTAAATTGCCTGAAATGTTTCTGGAATTGTTGGCAATGTTTGCACTTTTTCCCAATGTCTGTTTCGCTCCTATAACAAGTTGTTCTCACAATGGTAAAATTGTTTGAATTTAAAAATAATTATCACATATTTTTGAAGGATCAATTTTGGCGCCAATGCCAAATCTAAAACATTATGCCAAACATAAAAACACCAAACTGTTTGATCCCAAAAATGTTGTAAATTTTGCGTCAAAAAATGATGTTAATTGTTTATCAAAGAATTTGGAGTTGTCTGCTTCTTATAATAGTGGTAATCTCAGAATAAAAAATAAAAAAGAATTATTTATTATTAATAAAATAATAATTTATTTTCGATAAATATATTAGAATTAGAACATGAAAAAGGTGGTAAAAAGTTAAATAAAATATTAAATTGCATTATAATATACATATTAAAAATGTATGTTTTTGGTTTGCAGTGATATCAAAATCAAAATTCGAAAGCGAAGAAAATGAAGTCGATGAACGCAGAAAAAGGGAACATTTTAACATGGCGAAGAGGGATGACACCGGTTGTTGTTTTATTATCAAAAGTTATTTTTTAGCAAAGTCCCTTTCCCAAAAAATGTATTCCATTATTTTATTATTATTTCTATTTTTTGATAGAAGTTATCGACAAATTCACACTTCGCAACCAACAGCAAATTGTGATTCGCACAATGCGAATGTCCGACGTTGACGAAGTTGTCGAATTTGCGCAAGAAGCGTTTTGGCGCGAAAATTTAAATTTGAATTGTGTGACGGAGGAGGACAAAAAGCAAATGCGTAGAACAAACACATCGATACCGAGAGAAAAAATCAAAAAAGATTTGCGCGATTCGGGGCGCATTTTGTTGGTTGCCGAAAAGGTCTAAAATCGAGTTCAATTAAAAGAAAATTATAAGAAAATTATTTATGAAATTATCAAATAAAAAGTATAAATTTTAAATATTAAATTATTTATGAAAACCAAAAATACTTAAAATGGATACAAAATTCAACATAACAGAAATAAATATAAGTTAATGGTTGTCCAGCTTCTAATAAATTTGTAAAATATGTTAAAAATTCAGATTTAATTAAATTAGATTAACAAATTTAGTTACAATTTATACAATAAAATTAATTTTGTTTTTTAATTTAAGTAAGCCCAGAAATATGTAACATGTTTTTAGTTAGTTTTTCCATCAAAAATTCTCAAATTCAAATTGCAGAACTTGCAAGTTGTCGCGTGTTGTCAGATCTCGCAAAAAGCTGGCGGCGTTGCCAGCTTCAGCATGTTCGCGACTCGCGTTTCGCAGCAAGGCATTGGAATCGGAAGTGCATTGTTAGCAACCGCGGAAGGGATGGCCAGAAGGGCATGGCAAAGTTGCGAGATGGCATTGGCGGTGCAACAGGACGAAAATGGCCAAAATGGAAAGTTGCCGCAACTTGTCGCGTTTTATGGGGGACGAGGGTATCGGCGGAGGGGCGAGGCGCAACGATATGATCCGGACACGTCGACGTGGGTGATCGTGCCGGAACGCATTGCGTACATACAAGCGATGCGCAAGAATATGTGCGTGTAGTTGTGGTAGTTGTTTTGATCGAAAATCAACAAAATACCATTTTTTAAATCAAAAACTAAATAGGAAAAATATATAATCTTAAAAATTGAATAAAATAGTTTATATTGAAAAATCGTTTGTTATTGTTGTTGAGTTCATATTCAGACTGTATTTATTACATCTTTAATTTCAGTTCAAGAAAAATCAAAAAATAATCAAGTAAATAACACAAGGATAGTGGTAAATATTCTGTAATATTATCAGTAGTTTCCGCCCAGTCAATCAAAAAAATTCCAAAAATTTGATCGATAATTAGAATTGGTGTTCAAATTTGAAAAATATTAATTATTTAATAAAAATAAATAAAACTAATTGGCATTGACTTTGATAAAAATAAAAATGACAAATATTTTCAATTGTATTAGTTGCGCTTAACTATTGAATACAATAAAATAATTGTAAAAATACAATTAAATAATAAATATTTTAATGTTCAAAATAAAACAATTAAAAACATTTTGAAATGTTTGGTATTTGCATATAAAATATTGTATAAGGATGATGGCTATTGTGATTTTTGTGGAATAAATGGGTACGGTAGCATCACCGAGTCATCAGGTTACTGTACTATGGCAAACAAATAAGCTACAGTACCCTTCGATAACAGCCAACAAACGTTCATAGTTCTTCGTGTGAGAAAGCAACAATACACTCAATTGCTGTGACTACACCTGCATAATAAAAATTGTTTATAACATTTTAAAAATTATTTGTAATTCTTGGGAATTGGGGTTAATTCGTAAATGTATTTATGAATTTATTGGATTTTTAACATAAAAATTTTGCTAATTTTATAAGACATTTTTTCGCAATTTTTTATTACTAAATTTCTTAAACTCAACAATTAATTTTTGCCAAATTTCGGCTGTTATTGCCCCCCTTCCCCTCCCCCCTCCCATTCTTACTGCGATGTCCGTTCTCCTCGAGTTCGAATTGGCCCCGTGCGTTGCATTCCACGGTGCGCACCACCCTGGACTGGTCAATCTCGTCCATGAACGACACGCCCATGTCCTGGTCCCCACTGTACCACTGCAAAATTAGTATATACTCTTCAAGATAACAAACCGTTTAATTTAAATCACGGCAATACATCGCGACAGTTGTAAACGAAGGAATAGTTAGGGGGGAGGGGGGAGGGGGAGGGGGGAGGGGGGAGTAGTTTCGTTTCAAATACATTTTGTTAGATGGGTTCAGTTTCAAAAAATAAAGCTACAAATTTGCTACAAATTTTTAAAATGATTGGTCCAATTGGGCTAAATTTGAAGAAAATTACGTTTGTCATTTATTTTTTATTTTTCCAGAGCACGAGTTTCTTTTGACTGTAACTTTGTTCAGAATTGACCAAACCAAATTTATATTTATATACCAAATTGCGCTAATTGTTTACTCTGCCTTTTATTATAAAACTGTAATTTTAGCTTCATACATTTTTTAAAAAATATTTTTAAAAAACATTGTTTTTTAATATTGTTTAATATTGTTTTTTAATATTGTTTAATATTGGTTTTTTTGTGTTTTTTATGCGGGAACTCGGCACCTTCAAAATTTGCGGGATATCCGAGATATGAGAAAGGAAATAACAAATTTTTAAAATTAAAAAAACCATTGATCAGAAAAGTACAAAAGCAGGATTATGCTGATTTTGGATTTTAATAACAAAAAAGTTTTTTAATTAAAAAATTAAAACAGAAAATAGTTTTAATTTTTTAACTGAAAATTTTCTTAATTTTCCCATTGAATTTTTCTGTCTTCATACGTTTCCGTTATAAAAATAAATCGCTTTGATAAGTTGAGTAGACAATGGGATATTAATTTTTATTTTTTATTTTATTTTTGCAATTGATCAATTGCATATTATTTATTTATTAAACCTGCAAAATTGCTTCGGTGCCCCTTTCCAGACCACAGTTAATTGTGAGACGGGCACAGCCCTTTTGATCCGTCGAACGTTCAAAACTCAAAAATTCATTGTCGCCAATCACTTTTAAATCGCCGCAAGAAGAACATCCGAAGAATGGCGCTAAATAGTCCAAATATTCAATAGGTACCTTAAGTTCGCATTATTTCCCAAGTTAAGGCAAATATACAGTTTTGCGTGACGAATTGGCCAAAGTTGTTGAAGTTTTGTTTGAGTTCGGTGAACAGGCACAGCCACACCCCCACCGTGGTCAGCACCACCACAACTGAAATGACTACCGAGAGCAGTTGGGCCAATGTCCATTTGTTGCCATTTCTCTTTCGAAGGTCATCAAATTTATAAAAAAAGTAAAATATAAAATTATATTTTTTTCGTTATAATTTTTTGTTGATTTTACAAGTTAATTTATTTAAGAGTTAAATGCAAATTAATAAATAATAATATTTAATTTTTTATTTATAATAATATTATTTTTTAATAATGCTTTTTATGCAAATAATTTTATTTATTTATTTTCTTTACATATAAAGTTTTTTAATTAAAAACAATCCTCCGTTGTGAATTTTTTTTATCATAAAATGTCAAAATTAATCATTATTTTTTAAAAGGTCCTCAAAATTTGAGAAATAATTTTTAAAATAATATTTTTAATTTTTTTTCTAATATTTACAACTTTATTTATTTGTCTTTATTTTAATAATATTTTAACTTA
>JAQIYK010000399.1:0-14658 GCA_034700465.1 Rotylenchus robustus
TTCCAAACTTTGTTTGAGACGAACTGAACAGTGAGTGCCGACTTGCCGACCCCGCCGGAACCCAACACGACCACCTTGAATTCCCGCATTCTCGGCAACTTCACCCTTTGTTCTTATTCAAATACAGTTAGGGTGTGGAAGAAAAATGGAAGAAATTGCCTGAAAATAAGGGAAATTTGTAGAGGGATTATGGTAGTTACAGTATTGGTGCAGTCAGAGTCAATCAAATAACTAATCATAATTCGACAATTTACGGGTCTATCAAAGGTTTGGACCCAATTTTTAAATATGATATTTATACCCCCACGAGGGGGCTGGGGGCGATATTATTAATACGCATTGTTTGTGATGAATAATCAATTTTTGACTTCGAGCGAATAATTCGAAGATTGGTGGGGTAAGTATATGTGAGGATGAGGAGGGAGGGAGGGAGTAAAGAGTAAAGTCATGGGGTAGAGAAGTCTTTGTTTTGTCATCAAATCGAAAATGTTTATTTTTTATTTTTGTTGTAATTTAATAAATTGGTTAGAATCAGTTGTTAATAATGTTATATCGATTCCGAAGTAAAAAATATTGAAATTGCTATGCTATCGGCCATGATAATTGCCATGATATTATTATTATTAATATCGGAATTTCCAGGCAATTAGCCTTTTAATCCAATAATATTTTTACTCGACAAAAAGGGCCTTTAAAAGAATTGGCGGATGATTCCATCATTGGGATCAAAGCATGATTGGGTGAGTACTGTACTGACAGTACAGTACAGTTTATTACAATTTTGTGATAATTGGTGGACGAATGGTTTGATTGGAAATCGAAATCGGAATTGGAACAAGGTTAGTCTCGCCGGGGGCAATACACAATGTGTTTCACTCCCTCTCGCGCTTCTTTCTGTTCACTCCGCTTGTTTTTTCCCAATTTTGCGGGGACTGATGTGTGTGGTGGTGATGGTGGTGGTTGTGGTGGTGGTGGTGGTGGTGTGTTCAGTTTTTCTGTGTTCTATTCCGATTCCCTCTTCCGTTCCTTTCTTTCCCTTTTTTGCTGATCCTTCGGATCAATCGCGACCATTCACAGTTCACCCCAATTGAATGAATGAATTTGGATGAATGTGGCGATCTATGCCAGTCTCGCTGAAGCGTAAAGAGTGTTTTGTTCTGCCCGCTTCTCAGCACTTTCATTTCCAAAAAAAGCATTTGTACCATTTTTTGCATATACATCTAAAATACGAAAAAACCCATTATCGCCCTTTTTGAGAGTCGATTTGCGAGAATGAGTGGCTTTTCCGAGCCAAAAATATTCTGAAGAAAATGCCAAAATAAAGAGAGTAAACAAAAAAGCAAATAATTTGGATTTAGATAGTGCAAATAATTTGGATTTAGATATTTCTGCAGGAAAAGGGTTGATTTGCAATGGATTTTTGAAATTACATATAAATCCGTTTATACAAACGGTAAGTTTACAAAACAAAATGGTACTACTGGATTGAATACCATCCTTTCCATTCACTTTTTTCGCTGGTAAACTTTTCCCCCAATTTTTTTTAAATACAATCGGAACGAACGAATAAAAAAAGACAAAGTGTTGCTAATTTTAAATCGACAAAAAAAACAAATAAATGGAAAATAAAAAGAAGTGTTACTGTATGTGGAAATACAGTAGAAATATTAAAAATGCATGGAAAGAAGTAATCACTTCTTTCATTTTAAACTAATTGGCGTTTTGTTTTTTTCGCTTTTACACGAAAATAAATTTTCTGAGTAAACAGTTTGAAAGCGAAAAGAGGTGTAGCATCTGTTGCAAATAGAATAAGTTATTAAACAAAATATTAAAATTGACTAAAACTGTCCCTCCCGCGAATCAATAATATACATAATACTCCCTCCCTCCCGTCCCAGTGCAATGTGCACTGGGATGTTGTTGTATGGCGATGGTGGCTGCTTTTCGTCTTCTTCGCCCTCTCCGTCCGTCCTGCCCAATAAATCATCACCGAAAGGCCTTTTTTACGAGTTATTGCGGAAGGGATTTATTTGTGTATACGCTAGTTACTATCTTTGGGGTGAGGGAGGGGTGGCGACTTCAGCAGCAAGCAGCCAGTGTTTCGATGACCGGCCTTTTTGCGGTCATCGAAATGACCTGACCGGAAAGTCCGGTCATCCAAAAATGACCTGACTGGAAGGACCCGGTCAGGTCATTTTCGGTCAGTGACCGCAGCCAGTCATCGAAACACTGCAAGCAGCTCTGCTTCTTTGATAACTGTATTAGGCAGTTGTGTTGTGTTGGTGTTGTTCTGTTCTGTTGATCTGCCACCTATCTGTTATTGTTATACCTATTTTGTTTCGATATGTTTGTTTGCATGTCTTTAATATTTACCTTTTTACTTATTGTGACTACTCCAGCTAAAGGCTTTATGAACGCAGATCTCGGCTAGCTCTCGCCAATGCTCATGAGAAAGCTGGTCCGGTAAGAGATCACCATTCAAAATCAAAGAGACGACGAGAGAAAACAGATGGGAAAGTGAATGAGAGTGAGAGAAAGAGAGCGAAAAAGAAATGAGAGGAGAGAAAGAGAGCGAAAAAGAGAGAGAATTGGTGGGTGTGTTGTGCATGTGCTCTTTCTTTGTTATTCCCATCAGCAGCAATTAGTCAGGTTCGGGTCGGGCAAGCAATCCGTCCGGATGGATGGATGGATTCCGGAGTTGGACCACCTCATTCCTTCCTATCCTAACCATTCTTTTCTTCTGTTTGTTCCATCCACATGCTCAACTTTCTCCCTCGCCAATGGGACTGACACCCTTCTGCTGTTCCCATCCCAAGTCCCAAGTCAACACCAGTTGCAAGCATTGCGCTTTCCATTGCACCATCCACCGGTCGACCGACTAAATAAACCGACAAAAAAAGCCCGACAAATGTATGAAGGACAAATATTTGGTGTAAGAAGGGAAGGGACGAAAGGAAAGAAAAAAGCTGGGTGGAGGGACAGCTGTGGAAGTGCATATTTGGAAAAGGAGAAATGGATTTTTCATTTATTCGATGTTACTGCAGTGTTCATATCGCCAACAAATTAGCTTGAATCTTTTTTAATTTAGTCCAAATGACAATTCTGATCAAAATGTCATTATAGAATATAAAATACACGGTGAATACACGGATGATGATGGAATGATTGGGTGGCAGTGAATTTAGCAGTGAACCTTTTGATCAGTAGCCCGGGGCAGTGCGAGGCGGTGGGCAATGGCCTGTAATACATTGCATTTGATAATTTCTCAAAAAGACAAAATTATTCGAAATTTACTGCAAGCTCCGGAGCCTCCGGGTTGTGCAGGTTGTCCGGGTCCTCCTGGTCCACCGGGATTTCCAGGCGATCCTGGGCCTCCAGCATCTCCAGGAGGTCCTTGGCCTCCGGGCTGTCCATCGCCTCCGGGCTGCCCAGGCTGTCCAGGTCCTCCTGGTTGGCCAGGAGGTCCTGGTGGACCGGGTGGGCCTTGCTGAGGCGGTCCCTGGGTGACTTGGCCAGGCGGACCGGGCTGTCCGGGCTCGCCTGCTCCTCCAGGCTGTCCATCCGGTCCAGGAGGGCCAGGTGGTCCGGGTGGTCCTTGTCCGCCGCCAGTCGACGGTGCTCCAGGCTGTCCAGGATTGCCAGCTGGTCCGGGTGGGCCGGGTGGTCCAGGCTGTCCATCTTTGCCGGGCTCACACGTGGGTGTGCATCCTCCACCTCCGTAGCTTTGACTTGGCGGAGCTTTGGCTGAAATGGCCAAAGAAAATCCTTTTCATTCAAGTTAATGCTGAATCTTAGCTAGGGATGATCCCTGACTCCCCTCACCCTCCGAAATTTTCAAAATTTTTGAAAAATTTACAAAATTAAAAAAAAATAAAAATTTCAAAAATTTAAATGAAAAATTTAAAGGAAATCATTCATTTTTGTACAAAAATGCCAATCATCCCATTTTTGGACATACCTACTTTATCATGTCCGTCCATACCTCCATACCCAATACCCAGGCATCAAACATAACCACTCAACAAATAGGATTTTAATTTTTTAAGCAAAAAATTTTTAATAATAAAAAACGGTTAATTTTCTTAATGCAAATTGAAACAATTTTAAAAATTTTCACGGCGACGCCTATCGGCCGCCACTTGGCACTATACCCAATAAAAAAATCCAATTATTTTTCTCAACAAAATTTTTTTTCAGCTCAAATTTTCGATTTTCAGCTCTAAATCCAAAGATACAAACGAAATTGCATATTTTTAAAGTTGATATGTTTAACGATCATTTTCTAAAAATATGTGCAATTATCAAACAAATTTTAAAATTTTAAAAATAACATTTTCAGAGCTATTTTTATGAAAATAAAATACGTAATTTTTACCTTACCATCCCTCCATCCTAGCCCAATCTCAGTTGTTATGTTGAATTTTTGCTTAGCAAATTAATGATTTTGCCTAGCATCTTTATCTCAGATCTATATTCTTTACATAATATACATATTGGATGCAAAATTTTGCAAATTTTTATGCTTATCTGAATAAAAAATCCTCATTTTACCCCGGTTTTCCCGGAGCCCCTGTCCCCGTAAAACCCGTTTTCGGGGACCATCCCTAGTATTAGGGTCTCAGCTAACCGTCTGGTCCGGGTTGTCCAACGCCACCGGGCTGTCCATCGCCTCCGGGCTGGCCAGGCGGTCCGGGTGGGCCAGGAGGTCCGGGTGGAGATTGACCGCAGCCGCAACAGCCACCGCCTCCACCAGCTCCACTTTGGCGACGTTCAATACGAGCTCCACTGATGGAACGTGTTTGACGGGTTCCATCAGATGCTTTTGACATGACTTGAGTACGAATCACCTGCAATTGGACAGTTGAAGTATTCAATTCACAGTCAAAAAAATCAAAAGCTTAATCAACCTCGCGCCAGATGTTGCCAGAGCGCAGTTTGCAGAAATCGACTTCATTTTGCATTTGGGTACCAAGTTGTTGGAAGTGCTGGTAGGCAAGGGGCACTGTAACCACGCAGACCATGGTGGCAACAGTCGCCAGACACACTCCAAAGAATGCCATCGTTCGAAGTGATTCGGCCTCGTGGCGCTGGGCTTGCTTGTCAAAGTCGGAAGAGTCCATTTCGGGATGGCAATTGATACCTTCCTTGGCCATTTGGCCCACTTAAATAGTATTCTACTCTCATGGCCTTATGTATTAAAATGGCCTAAGGCACACCGAAGTTAATGGTTGATGTCCGACTATTCATCGTAAATTTCTTGGAAATAAACTAAAATTTGGTAAGAGCATCAAACACGCACATACAATTATTCAGCGCAGATGATTATTATTAGGGACTGCGGAGCAGAAAGAAGTTTTGGTTGTAAAGTAAGGAAAAGGGAAAAAGAGAGGGCCAACTCCAGCAGAAACTGGTAGCCAATGCTATTAATGAGTTTTCGTTCCTTCTGCGAATTGCAATGCCTGCGGACAAATTTGGCGAGAAAGTGTAATGATGACGAGAGGGCGGAAAAAACTGGCGGGAAAAAGGCACTGATCAGTGTGCTTTACACAGTGAGTGGAGTGTACATATTGGGGTGTAATTCGAGGCTGTGATCCATCCTATTTATTTTGCATTTATTAGATGGGTACAATAAAAGTAAAAATATCTGTTTAAAAGCATGTGTGCATCCAACATTATATTCATTGTATACCTATTATTGTATTTTATATATAATTTTCTAAAACTCTCAATAGAGGGAACGTAAAAAGAGGGACGTAAATTAGAGAAAATACGATATGTTTTATTTATTAATTTATCTTTTAGCAATTCGAGTTTGGGATTCGAGTTCGAGTTTTCGAGCGATTTTCTTTCGAAATCATTCAAAGTTAGGGCATGTCAAACCTAATGTCCATTGACAAATTTTAAAATCTTTAAAAAATAGTTGAGGGGGGCGTGAATTTTTCAATTGAAAAATTTTGGGAAATAGAGAAGAAAAAAATGGACTTGGCATTTTTGGCCAAAAAAATGTGCAATTTAAAAAAAATTACAATTTTTTTAAATTTTCAAAAAATTCATCAAAACACTGAAATAATTTTATCCAACTTTGTCATTTTTCACCTTAATTGTCAACAAAATTGATTTTTTTTACCAAAAATTTTGATTTTTACCAAAAAAATTACAAAAAAAGCTTGTTCAGAAAAATAATTACAAAAAATCAGGATCTTAGGGGGAGGCGGTAATTGGAAGGGGGCGGAAATTAGAAGAAATACGGTATATTTTAAAACATTTGTAATTTATTAAAAATAATGGTTGGTCTTTATTTAGCACAAACATTCAATTTTATTGAGTGGTGTTTTTGTTGTTTTGTTTTTCATCGTCAAATGTTCGTCTCATCCTCCGCGCCTCTCTTAACCATTCTCCGCCAGAACCCATAAAAGCGATGTCGGTGCTGTTGTCCTCCTTGAATTTGTTGTTGTTGCTGTCTTTGTTGTTGTTGTTGTTGTTGACCTTGCTGACACTGCACACATTGTCCGTTCACGCAACACTGTCCCTTTTCGCACTTCCCATTGGCACAACACTCTCCACCTCGGCATCCTTCGCAGGGACAAACCTAAGTTGTACAGAATAATTTGTAGGAATTGAAACATTTAAATGTTCAGTTTTGGCTGTTAACCACAACTTTCATATTCAAATCCTAATTTGTAGTACATTGTTGTGTCCGTTTGTTTATCAAATAAAAGTACTTGTTGCCATTGTTGAGGAGAACGTGTCATCAGTGCTCGGGATAATATTGGCGAGAATCTTCTTGAGCGAATTGCCAGAATGTTCAGTGGCTGACTTCGTCGTCGCCGACCAGGTAATTGGACAACCCTGATGGGCGGGACACCCGGGGACTGGGAAATGGCCAGTGAGGATGTTGCGGCGGTGGATGTGGCGGCATTGTTGCCACAGCAACAACAGTCGCAACAACATCCAGATCCTTTGGGAAGGTGCAAATGCAAACATATCGAACAAACAATGTCAAAAAGCATTAATTAATTAATTAATTAATTGACGTGGCCCAACTCCTTCCCTGGTGTACAATTACAGTACCTGTGCCAGTCACCAAATTACAGTACCTGTGCCTGTGCCCGTCGCTGGCAATGGTATCACCGTTCCGTTGCCTAAGTCCACGCCGAGTTGTTGCTGTTGTTGTTGCGCGTTGTTGCAACAACAACAACAGTCGCAACAGCAACAAGCCAAGCCCATTCGGACGAAACAACACAACAAAAACAGCAGCAAGAAGCTATTCATCAAAGAAGGCTGATATTTGCTGCGGAAAAGGTTGTTTGACGCAGGACCATTCATTGACACTCCGGTTCCTACGGTAGTAAAACCAACAAATTAATAATTACAATTGAAAATTGAATTCCCCGGAATCTTCGGATAATTAAAAATTTGTGCGAAAAAAGGAGATCAAACTTTATGGCGCAAGTTCGGATGTTTTTTTAGCTTTTTAAAGTTCGCTTAAATTTGATGTTTTCATCATATTTGGTAATTTATTCATTTTTCAATTAAGGACCAATAATTCTTTAATAAGTAATTAGGTAAATTGCTTCAATACAAAGTATTAATATTAACAACCAAATGAGGTAAAGACGGGAAAGTGAAAGGGACGCCGACCTTTTGCCCTTTTTGACCTTCCCTCCCCTCCTCCTTACTTTTTTGTCCGATCGTCCGGTTCTTCCGCCCCCTCCATTCATTCCCCGATCGGCGGGTTATCTGCGGATTGACCCTGTTGGCCAACCCAATCCCCTCCATTTTCCCTACAATTGGTTGGACTGGTTGTCCAATTGAAAGGCCAAACAAAAACCAAATTGGGCGCAAATTCAATGGAATTCAGCAGAAGGGAAGGGGAAAGGGACAAACAAACAAAAAAGTTGACTTAGGTAACAACCACCCAAGAAAAAAGAAAAAGAAGGAAAAGGGGAAGGGGAAGAGGAAGGGGAAGGGAAAGGGAAAGGGGAAGGGGAAGATAGGGGACTTGCATTCTGTTGTTTTGTTTATATTTATAATTAATCAATTAATCAACACCATCTTGTGGAAGTTATCTTTTGGATATCCAAAATTCTTTCTTTCCCGCCCTCACCACTTCACCTCCGTCCCTCCTTCCTGACTTCACAGGAAGTGTCCGTTTCTGTTGTTTGGGGTCGGAGGCAGGCCAGACCAATAATAAATTTTATTCAAATTTTTTGGAATTTTTTCAATTTTTTATAAAAATAGATTTTTGCATTAAAATATTAACTGAAATGGTCTGGCTGTGCCATTAAGCAAGCCGAGACAATTTTTTTAAATCGAAAATTGATTTTAAGATAATTATTTTTTCGACAAAACAAAAACAGCTAATCACTACAATACCTAGTTATATTTGGGTGGGTACTGTATGTATTGTAAGATAAAATGTTTTTTTAAACGACCCGGCCTGCTGATCTCATGTCTGTTAATAAGTCGGTTTAAACATTTCGGCGAAAAACATGTTTTGTTTACCTCTTTTTTATTTTATTAGGTCCTTAGCTCTAAAGTTATTTTGCGTCATACTGACGCAAATTGGCTGCAAAATCACTTTTCGCATTGTAAGAAAATGGAAAAGGCAAAATTGGCTCTGTTTTTGTTGTTGATAAGGGACGAAGAAGACTATAAAAGTATGGGAAAGGGAGAGGAGTGACCACGAGTTTAGGAAACCCTCACATTTGGCAGGGAATGCCCAAACCCATAAATTTAAGGGGGAAAGCGAAATGGGATGATGGATAAAATACAAAAACAACCAAATTGCTAAACAACTAACCCCGCTCCCCCTAATAACATTGACTTCGTTTTCGATGGCAGAATTCACCGGCGGATGATTTTCAGACAATGTTTTCAATCAACTTGCTTTCCAAGAGTTCCCGTTTTGAACCATTACTTTATGCAAATTCCTCTAAATGCGGTGATCATTATAGATATTCATGGATGTGATCAGTTGTTATCTCGACATTGGTTGTTTATTGTTGCTCATCCTCAATCTGCTGAACTCTTTCGCCCCGTTTCTTATCGCTATTAACCGCGCCCTCTCCCCTCGCTCCTTCCGCCTTTTCCCGCAACTTTGCAGCGTGGACAGTGCCTGTTGTCGGAGCGTGGCACTGAAGGTGAAGCGAAGGATTGGCGGCGCGATGGATTGGAGACAAAAACTGGACAAATTGGGGGCAAAAGAAAACATTGTTGAGGTTCTCAAAAATATGGTTAAAAGTACATGAGCACAATAGAGAGGTCGGCCCATTTGCCGGTTGGTCCAAGGCCACCATTGATAATGATGAGCTGTCCTGGAAAAATTCATTAAATTATAAATTGTCTTTTATTGACTTAGCATCAGGTATAACTTTAGGATAAAAAACATTTGGATCAACCGACCAAAGACAAAGATCAGCGAGTTGACGCAACATGGGAGCACAAGGCGTACTTCCAGGGAGTGCGTGGAACTGATCAGCGCGTGCGACCCATCGCTGTTCTGTTCCGTTCTGCTGACAATGCTCGGCAACCGAACACTGACGAAGCGGTCCAGCAACTTGTTGTTTTTGTTGTTGTTGTTGTTGGTTTGTTGTTTGCCACTACCGTAACCTGTCGATGCACCTTCCTTCTGTAGACTGGCTTCCTCAAGCTCTATCCCATCATTGATCATTCTTCCATTTTTTATGGGTGCCTTGCGACACTTTTCCGAGGATGAACACTTTCGGCCCATTAACGTGACAAAGAATTGGAATCGAATCTAAATATGCATTATTTTAAAAAATTCATAAAGTTTTAATATGCTTATTAGATTGTAAACAAATTACCTGCATAAAAATTATACTAAAATTATTCTTAAAATTATTAATTGAAATTCGGCAATTCATATGAAAAATTGTTTTCGGAAAGATTTATACCGTAAAACCTTGGGTCTGTACTTCCATGTAATGTTTTACATTTGAGGGTTTATTCCGATTTTCTTACAGTTCTTTTGGTGAAAATGATCAGAGCAGTTGACGTGTAGATGAGCAAATAGGCGCAGATGACCATTCCGTTCAGACTCACGTACAGGGTCCGGGTGCCCGAGCTGACATACTCTGCCCAATCGCAAGTCATCCCGTATGTGCCCGGTGCATACCATACAACGACAAACCTACCAAACATATCCGCTTATCATAATACATTGCCAAAATCATTGGCATAAATAATAATATTAATAATAAATAATACATTCACATATTGAAGAAAATTTTGCAAACTTATTGTAAGACTTTATACTATGATATGGCCATACCATGGCGCACTGTTCATGGCCCAACTTTGGATCAGCGCAAATACCCAAACGGCGACACCGATGAACCAGCAGGTGGACTGTCGCCGAAGTTTGCGAAATTGCAGAGGGAACACGACGCAAGCGAACCGAGTGACCGCAATGAACACATTGAGATAGCAGGCCGCAAACCATGCCGTGTCTGCCAAAATGTGCAGAGATTGTTTCCAAACTGTCAACGGTGTGAGAAGCGAAGGGAGGAATACGATGGCGCCTGTGGGGGAGTCAAATGTATTATCGGCAGGCACTATACTATTTTTATTGTTGGTGTTAGAATTAAACATTAGAATTGTGTTGCTTTTTAGTCCATACAGGCACATATTATGAAAAAGTTGCGCAGAATAGTGCGTAACATATTAAGTGGAATATCTATTGGATGAGCATAATGTTAGGTAAAAAGGCTATTCCTTACTGTGCTCCGTTTTTGCTTAACATACCCATGATATTTCATATTCTATGCTACTCTGTGACTGAGTGAGTGACAAACAGATTATTGAGCACTGACCGGGGAAAATGCCGAACAGAGTGAGCAAGCAAACATCGGCGATGGACAGGACCATAAAGAAGCGGAATCCGATCACCGTACGGACCAGCTTGGACATGGCCAACACTTCGATGGCGTGCAAAAGGATGCCGGCGAGGGCAACGGCCAAAAGGGAAGAACCGGCCAAAATGTCACCGCCGGACAATGGGACAGCCGAAGAAACTTTTATTCGCATTGAGCTGATATTCTGCGCCGAAGGCGAAGGGACATCGGGCACAGAATCGGCGGCGTAATAATAAAAATAATTCATCGCATCATTCAAAAAATAAAGTATAATATGTAAAAAAAAAGTTAAAATTAAAAATATCAATAAGATTTATGGAATGACAAATGGGTACGTTGTGAGTCATTTGATTTTAAAAAGTTACTTATGCTTTTTCTAAAATAAAATTGTAAAAATAACAATAATAGATAAATTCATTAAGAAATAACTTTGTAGGTGCCTGCCCTCTTTTTTCAACTCATTTACATAATAAAAATAAAATTTTATTATTTTGTAACGGTTGGACCGTTACGGGGCTCAGGCGTAGAGCAGGGCTCCGCACGCCCCCTTGCGGCCTCCGCAGTGATAAAACGCTTACGCGGGGGTTCAAGATCCTCCTTAAAAGTCCTCTGAAAGTTGCACCTGTAGCTCAATCGGTTAGAGCATTGGCACGGTTTGCCGGGGATGCAGGTTCGAGTCCTGTCGGGTGTCCAATTTTTCATGGCTTTTCTATTATAGTATGTATATCATTTAAAATGGTAAAACCCGTTGATTGCCCTCGACAAAATAAACTTTAAATAGGAATTTTTCGAAGCGAATGATTTAAAATATATTTTGAATCTCAGACAGTGAAAAAAAACACAGAGAAAATAAAATGTAAAGAAACGTAAGGAAACAATCGCTTCAAAAATATCCTAATGGATTTTTATTTTTATATTTTTGTATTATTTTTGCGCCGTTTTTACATAAGTAGTAAGGTTGCTACTTGCTTTGCTATAGTTGTTATGTTACACAAATATAAGATTTTAATATACATAAACATTTTGTATTATCAGTTTACCTTTCGCTGATGAACATTCCTTATGTTTTCTTAAAAGATGATATGAAGTATTTTCTCCATTATTGCAACGGGATAGTGCTATCTCCCGACTCAGACTCTGCGTTTAAATTTAAGCCAGATAAATTTGAACCTTTGCGAAGATTTAGACATATTACCTTTTGTTGTGTAACAAAAGGTAGTGTTTTGTGTAAAAAATTCGGCAAAATTTTTTTGTGAATAATATGTATTTTTCGATTAAAAAAAATAGAATCGATTGTTAGGCAATAAAATGTTTTAAAAAGATTCGATTTTTCGACAATAAACAGTTTATAGTTTATGCGTTTTCCGAAATTTTCGAGCTCTATCTATCCGAGCCCCATTTAAAAACCATTTTATGTTGAAAAATGGATCCATGTTATTTGCTAGTTATTTTTGTTGATTGTTAAACTTGAAAAGAAGCTTAATACAAGATGCAAGCCATATCTATCTCTCCATGTCCGTACCACCAGATGGGCAGCTCCGAAAATCCGAAAAAAAACATTTTTTCCCTTTTTTTCTCCCAAAATCCGAAAAAAATTTACGCTACCCCTTAAATTTTCGGTTTGTTTTTACTGCATTTTTGATTGGATTTTTTGCGTGTTCCGCGAACCACCCCCAACCCAATTGCGGGACAGGGTATGTAGGTGCCAGGGGGGTAGGTTTAGGTTCCCACCTCTGTGGTCCAACATATACTTGATTACAACAACATTAAAAACTATAAAAACCATCCAATCAAAAAGCTTAATTATATTATTTCTTATTTATTACATTTGAAAGGATTTATTTAGACTCGACTAACTATGATCTCAAGAGATGGATCACACGAAGAGAAAAATGTTTCCTCCGCGTCGGATGAATCAGAAGATGATGATGACGAATTTGTTTTGCCAAACTCATCGGAGGAGGAAAGCATTGGGGACGAAGAATTGGATGATGAGTGTATGGGTTGTCCGACCACTTCATTTTATGTTAAACAAAAACAACCAACAAAAATCAGACAAAGAAAAGGAAAGAATCTCAAGGATGTTAAAGACGATGGGAACGAACGAAACTACGGACAGCGTATACAGTATGCTATCTTACATAACTTATTAACTTTTGTAAATAATGGGTGGTATGAGTAGACATTGATTGGTGCTTTGATACCAATCAGCGTGGACGTAGTTGCTATAAAAATTGTAGGGGCACAATCTTTATTTTTGGAGAGCTAAAAATAAAAAGGGAAAAACCCAAAAAAGTGAACCCCCCCCCCTGTTTTAGTAATTCCATTTTTCTTTAATTTTCATATTCGTATCTATGTTTTTAAGAAAGTATCAAGCTGAACAGGAAGTTGCAAAATCGCAGGGCGAGTGTTTTGATGATCCCACTAATTTTCGTGTATTGAATAGTGATTATCGCATCTCAAATTTTGTATGGAATAAACTGTACAGGTTGCAAACAAATATTAAATACTTAGAATTTTCATTACAATATGCATCAGGTATCAAAAAATTGGAATTCGGTGGCTTTACGAATTGCACAATCAGTGCGTTGGCGGGTATGACCTACAAAATAGGTCTTATGAGTTTTTACACACTACTTCTTTAGCATCCTAGCTGATGAGATGGGTCTTGGCAAAACCATCCAACTTTGTGTTTTTCTTCGCTCCCTTTCCGAAAGTCATGGAATTTCACGAATTTTTAGGTTAACTTATTCTATTTACATTAATTTTGAAGGATTTACCAGATATAAAGGGTTGGGTCCAACTCTGATAATTTGTCCAGCAACGCTTCTTCATCAATGGGTCAAAGAACTCAACACTTGGTTTCCTGCATGCAAAGTTGCTGTTTTACATTCTAGTGGTGCCCATTCTGGACCAAAGTCTAATCTTATCCAATGGTTTGGTGAATATAAAAGGTACTCAAATTTATTCATACTTTCCGGTTTATTATGTATTACTGCATTTATAATTATAAACAGAGAGGGATCAATTCTAATCACTTCATATTCGACTTATATATTGAAGTGCAAACAAATCCTTAAAGTGAACTGGCATTACGTCATCCTTGATGAAGGTCACAAAATTCGTAACCCAGAAGCAAAGGTTAGTTTTTTAATCTGAATTTTTTAACTTTCCATAGTTTATCTGTAACACTTTAGGTTACATTAACATTGAAAGAGCTTAGAACTCCACATCGATTGATTATGAGCGGTTCGCCCATGCAAAATAACTTCCGCGAACTTTGGTCTCTCATCGACTTTATCTACCCGGGAAGACTTGGCTCGCTTAAAGAATTTATGGAAAAATTTTCGGTGCCGATCACTCAAGGCGGGTATGCAAATGCTAGCGCTGTTCAAGTGCGTACAGCATTCAAGTAGTCTCCAATTTAAAGCTATAAAATCGAAATTGGCATTTTGTGTTTAGAACCGCCTGTGTTCTTCGGGATGCAATAAATCCATATCTTCTTCGAAGGATGAAGAAAGATGTTCAGATGGTGTTACAACTTCCAGAGAAAACAGAACAGGTGTGCGAAAGATTTTATTACTAATTATCAACAATCGCACTTTACAATTGTTTTGGGTACCGCTTTTGTTTTGGGTTAGGATTGGACATGAGGTTTGGTTTTTTCACATTAAAAACGCCGATAAATTTTCGGTATAGTATTTTATAAAGTATAAATGACTATACCAGTTTTGGTCCCCCGTCCAGTGGCGTCGCCAGGGGGGGGCTATGGGGGCTTCAG
>JAQIYK010000400.1:0-14653 GCA_034700465.1 Rotylenchus robustus
GGCCTCGGAATTTTCGAAAATTTTCAAATTTTTTGGTTTCGAATTAAGGGGTTCAAAATCGACGAAAACACTCCCCACTAGGTAGTTTTGGGCGTAGAATCCGAATCTGGCCTCCATTTCCAAAAATCGAAAACTCCCTAAGCCTAGGCCTTGGGGTTTAAAAAAAATTCGATTTTTTTCAAAAAAATTTTTTGGGCTGATGAGTTGAGAAATTCGAAAAAATTAAGGCCAGATTCGTGATCAGCGACCCAGAAAACCCCCTTGTGCAAGTTTTCAGCAAAAAGTATTGAAGAAAATTTTTTTTTGTCGGGACCGCAATTCTGCACCATTGCCGAAAACTAAAACCTCGAAAGTTTTGAAAACAAAATACAAATCGCTCAAAATAACATCAAAAAACAATTTGACATAATTTAAAAAATTGTAAAAATCCGAAACTCGAGGCACAAAATTTTGAAGGAATTTTTGAACTCGAAAAATCGAAACAAACCTTCAAACCTCATACCTTGATTTTCGAAATCGAAATTTCGCCGCAGCTCTGTTTCTATGCGATTATTTTTGTTTAAAAATAATTTACAAGGTTATTCCTCCATCCGTTCTGCAGAGATGATGCCACGCCATTATTGTGGAATTTTCTACTTTGAAGTGAGGATTGTCAAGCTGTCCAGGTTGATTTTATTTAACCTAAAAATTTGTGGAATTTCAAAAAAACGGGTGTTAGGCGTTTATAGTATCATAGCTTTTTGTGTTAGGTTACATCTTTAGATGTCAAAATTTGAAGTATTAAGTACATTTCGAAGTCTATGAGTTTTCTTTTACATAATTCATTTGTTGGAATAGGTTAATAGGTAGGGGTCCGGATATCCGGAACAATTTGCTATATGTTAGGGGCAATTTCGAAACAAAAATAAATAAACTATTTTTATTTAATAATATAAACAAAATGTTGCTTTAGCTGGTTTACATTCCACATTGGTTTGGCGCCAAAGTCGATGGATTTGAATCAAAAAGCGGTCGGTGCCCTGCCCGGCTCGTACGCATACGCATACGCGAATGGCAAGTTCTGGGGCCACCACACCACGTATTGGGAGAAGGCGCCGTACGTCACGTGGGAAGCACCGTACGTACATCACGAGTTTGGAGCTGGCGACATTTTTGGGTGCGGAATCAATTTGGGCACGAAGGAAATCATCTACACGAAGAATGGGGAGCGACTGGGTTTGTTAAACCAAAAATCGACTATGTTAAGACCGAAAATCTAAAGTGAAATTCTTATTTTGAACCGTAAATCCTTTGTTAAAAGAGAAATCACTATATAAAAAAACATTTTGTTCGAATAAAGGTAAAAATATAAAAAATTTGAAAAGTCGGACTTGCCCATTTATGTGATCGCAGTTTAATATGCCAGATACAACTGATTTGTTCGTCACTGATTTGGATCTATACCCGTGCATCTCTTTGTACCATCCCGACGACATGGTTGAGGCAAACTTCGGATTGCTTACCTTCGCGTATGATTTGGCAAAGGAGTGATCGCGCAAGGCTAAGGACTAAAGTTTGGTTCGAGCAAATTGAAATGATCAGGTCATATGTTTTTTGATGATCATAATATTTGTTTAACCCTTTTTTGTTATCTGATCACATCAATTATTTTACGATTTATCCGGTCTCATTCCTCTATTTTTGATGTTCTTTTACTTCTGAATTTCCAATAATAAGTGAGATTTTATGGATTTCAAACTCTACATATGTATATATTTGATATGTTACAATATCAACTTCTTTCATTTATTTATTTGCGGTTATTTGATAACCTATTTTTACCATATTTACATTGTAATCTTGTAATCTATATGCAAATTTCAGTGATCCGATTCCAAAATTTGATTATTAGCAACTTTTATACTTCAATGATGCGACGAAGATTGCCTAACGAATTGCTACTTGAGATTGCGGAAGTTCTTCCACCATGCAAAAAGTTCCGAATTGAGTCTGAGCTTCGGGCGGATGGTCTTCAAACATGTTCCAGTCTCGACAAGTATGTGCTCGACCAGACCAAAAAGGTTTTTACCATTAAAAATTTTAATTTTTTAATGAAAACAAAAATAATGTGTAGTTTTGAAAATTTAACGAATTGTTAAAATATGATCTAACAACAGGAATTTATTTAATTTTCAATATTGTAGCTTAATTCTACTTGGCTGTCAAACCAATTAGACCCCTCGGTTTGCAGCGATGTGCTGACATTATTCGATAACAATTTGCGTGTTACGCTGAAGAAAGGAATTATTAATAGCTTTTGTGGAGGTAAAAATTTTGCATAGTAAAGTATGAATTTTAAAAAAATTTATTGTTAAATAAGTATTTTTAGTTTAGGTACAAAGTATAAATGCCTTTTACCAATCTTTTTTTAACTTCTTTTTTCGATTAGTGTGTTTGTTTCATCATTTTCAATATTAATAATTGGAAACAAGTTTTAAAAAATTATTTTTGATTTTATGATTGTGGGCTAATTTTATATTTTTGTACAGTTGTGCTTTCCCAGCTTCCATTACCCGCTCAAACAAATGGAATTGTTTATTGGGAGGCTACGGTGACATTGACTACAAACGACGACAACAACGGGTTTATAACAAGATGATATATTATAATATATGTATACCCTCCTGACCACATTGACATCCAACTAGCAGAATAAATTGGGGTACTAGTACGGTCCCTCCCCCTCCCCATAACCAAAAATCCTTTGTTAAAAACCTTAAATATTAATTTGTGAAAATTCTATTTTAATTTCGTTCTTTTTGTTTTTATGCTCGTCGCTTCGTTTTAAAGCAAAATTCATGCATATGGTTTCTAGCGGACTATAGCTATGCAAGTCGGGTTGCTTTTAAAAAAATTAACAACCTTTTGTCCCTTTTCTCACTTATTGCAAACAATTTCGACGTAGAGGGGAGGACCTTCTCCTCTTGTTTTTATCCAAATATATGTAGAAAATATATAATATGAAACCGTATACTTTGTTTAGACATGTTAGCATCGGATTAAACGGCATTTGGATAGAGGCATGGTACATCTACCATTGTGTGGGCGCCTTTGTGTATTTTGCAAATTCCATTGATGACCCGGTCATAACCGAAGACAAGAATGCAAATATGGCCATGGTGACACCGTTGGCTGTGCAGTGAACTTGGCCACTCATCAACTGTTCTACACAAAAAACGGAGTGAAACTTGGTAATTATTATGATTAACCAAAAAATCGAGAGAAAAGTACCAAAAACGCCAAAATTCAAAATCCTGGGATTTGTTGAGTTCAAATAAGAATCAATATATTGACCAAATTTGTTTGATTAGTGTTATGCTTCCCCGTTTTTGGGGATGGGGTGGGTAAAAATATTTGAAAAAGGAGTGTTATAAAACATTTTTATTCACTGCTTGCTAACAACCAAAAATTATTTTGGGTCAAAATTTGCTAAAAAAAATTGCTAAAATTATTTGCTAAAATTGCTAAATTATTTGCTAAAATTATTTTTGGTCAAAATTTGCTACAAATCTGAAATTTTTCCTCAAAAATTTTGACTTTACTTAAATCTATTCCCTGGATTCCCCGCCACTTATCCCCAGGCCTTCCCCGTTTTTTCGGTGCGGTGCGGGGGGGGGCGATTTTGCCAAAAATCGCCTTTCCCGGAAGGGCAGGTTTTTTTGGCAGGTACGCAACCTAATTTTAATAGAATACCAGTGACTTGATGTAGCTGTTGTAAAAGAGGGTATTCTCTCGTTTGGGTTTCGTTTTTATTTCATTATCAACATAAAATGGCTATTATGATTTTTTAAGTATAAAATTTTTGAAATTTTTATTTTTAAAAAAAGAGTCCCTTTGGTTTTTGAAAAATAGAACCCAAAAGAAAAGCACCTAAAATAGATGGCAATTTGGCAATGTCTGCCGGTTTTTAAAATACATTTTTTGAATCAAATTTACTACCAAAAACTTGTATTAGAGAACTCTGTTAAATTTGTTATATTAATTTGATAACACCATTTCATATTTCATTTCAGACATTGGTGCTTCAACAATTCAAGGCAATCTTTCCGAATTCTTCCCGATGATCGCATTGTATGGTGATGGGAATTGTGTTGAAGTCAACTTTGGGCGGAAGCCATTCCAATTCGACATCCAATCGGAAATGCGATAGAAAAGGGAATGGTTGAGATGATCTAGAACATTGTTTCAATATTTATTTTTGTGGATTAATCTTCATTTTACACTTTTGTCTGATCAGTGATCATTTTATTGACTTTATCATCGGATCTCTTTCCTCCTATATTTTGATGTTCTCTCACTGCCTTGCGCTTCTGAAATATTTTTTTTTCCATTTTTACGGATATCAAAGTATTCACATATATCTGGATTAGAACATAAAACAAAAACGTGAAATTTCAAAATTGCGAAATTTTTTGGTAATTTGACCACCGATGTATTTGTTTTTGTAATACATTGTAAAGCTGTTTACAGATTTCAAGTCTTGTTTAGAAATTCACAAAACAAATTAAGGTTTCTATCGCAAATACAGTTTAATTGTTCGACAAAGACGATGAGCACTTGTTCCAGTTTCGACATGGTCGGCGAGCAAAATGAAAAAGGTTTGCAAAAAATAATACAAGAACGAAAATTACAAGAACGATAACTATTTTAGCCAAAAATTAAAGGGTGGGATAAAATTATGCACCTAAATAGTTTTGGAAACGAACGAAGTTTTTTTTCCTGAAAAAACGAACGAATTCAAGAAAATTCGTTCGTTTTTTCAGGAAAAAAACAATTAATTTTATTTGGTTGATTGGAAAGACTCACCGACATTTGCGCACCGATGGTCATAACTCTGTTCAGAAGAAAGTTAGAGAAGTGAGCTTGATGTCAAAAAATAAAGCAAAAAATTAGCTACATTTTGATATAAGAACTGGTCAGAGTTGGTCAAATCTGAAAAAGTTATGGTCAAAAAAACCTACTTTTAGCCAAAATCTTAGTTTTTTGGCCATAATTTTTTGCTTTATTTTTTGACATCAAGCTCACTTTTACCTTCTTCTGAACAGAGTTATGACCATCAGCAGTGCGTAAATGTCGGGTGCGCAAATGTCGGTACGCGGATTGGGTCTAAACTTTGTTGATAAAAGATTACCAATACCTATATGGTTTTTAAAACATAATCAAAATTTTACACCTATAAATTGCGCTTTTTAAATTTATCGTTCTTATATAAACAAATGAAAAATTGAAATTTTTCTGTTAACAAATTGAAATTTGATTCAATTAATTTTAGTGTCTGGTGAGAATGGCAGCGAGAAAAATGGCGATCTGAATGGTTGTTTTTTGTTTTATTAAAAAATAAAAAATACAATTTAAGAGTCGATGAGTGAGGCCGACACAGAACCGGCTGAAGCTGACGAACTGGAACAATTACGTCAAGAAGTACGTTCAAACAAAGAGAAGCTGAACATGGTCGAACAGAAATTGGAAATGTTGACGCTCGCCAAGGAGAACACGCCATCGCCATATTCCACTGATCAGAAGGTTAATTTTTTTGAAAACATTTTTATTCTAATAAAAATGCATTTTACGGGACGTAATATTTTCTTTTGAAAATGTCTTTTGAAATTTTCCAACTAAAATTTACGAAATTTTTGAAGCTAGACAATCCTGATATGAGCGCTAATGAATTCTTCTCACACAGCTAAATGCTAAAAAGAAATAGCTAAAATTCAGAGATCATTTTATTCCGAATTTTTTTTTGTTATTTTTATTTTTTAAATTTCAGTTGTTTCTTGTGCAGCCGGCGAATCGTTGGAATGAAGCAGACTGTCACCCGTATTTATCCATCGTCAACGATTTGAGCGTGCACTATCGCGAAGAAGGAGAAAGTATGTTCAAAATGTGAAACTTTTTTAATTTGTTTTAAAATTTTAAAGCTATTTTATCTAATAGATTCTGAAATTCTAAATTAAGGATTTTTCCGACTTTTTAAAAGGAGGTTTTTTGTGAATTAATTGCGTTAGCCCTAGTGAAAAATTTCCTTTTTTTAACTTTTTTTATAATGGGTTTATTTTAATTTAAAATATATGTTTTTTAATTATTTTTAGCGCATGCATCTGTTCGTTCTCAGCAGGTAATGTCGCGTCATTGGTATGGGATTTTTTACTACGAAGTGAAAATCATCAAAATGAACAGGTATGTATTGTAATGATAAAGTGCAGAAATTTAGAAATTTAATTTCCGAAAAATAAAATGACAACCGTATTTGCAATTGGTGTGCAAAAATGCATATATGTTATGTAGTAAGTTATTTTGAAAACATCTTCTGCTTAAAAATGACATCAAACAAAAATTAAAAAGAATGTTTTAGCCACTGTGATATAGGTTTTTTAAAACACAACTCCACTCAAAAGACAACATTAAGAAACTATGTTTTAGCGGTACTAATGCGTTACCGGGAGGGGGGGGGGGAAGGACAAAATTAACGGGGGCAAAAAATGACCTTTTTTCTTGCTCAAAACGCTTTTTTAGGCTTAAAAAGCGCAAATAAAACAAAAAAAAATATCAAAATTTTTGCCCCCCCCCTTCGTTAACACATTAATACCTGTTTTAGCTGGTGTGAAATTGGGTTGGCGCCAAAGTCGATGCAATTGGATCAAGCAGCGGCTGATGGCCCGCTCTCCTATTCATACGCAAGTAACGGCAAGTTTTGGGGCAACCACGTCAAAGATTGTGGCTATTGGGAGAATTGTCCGTACATCACGGGGAAGGCCGAGTTTGGAGATAGCGACGTTGTCGGCTGTGGAGTCAATCTGGGAACGAAGGAAATTATTTATACAAAGAACGGAGAACGGCTGGGTGAGATAACTAATGAAAAATGGAAAAAGTTACAAAAATAACTTTGGGTTAATCTGCTCAAACAACGTAAAAAAATAAAAAATCATTTGAGACAAAAATGGTTATCTTATCACAGCCTCACAGAGTTAATCTATTATGTTAGTAAACAAAATGGATTATAAATTGAAAAAAGTTTCATTAAAATCATCATTAAAATTGAGGGGTTTTTCATTAAAATTTTGTTGTTTATGAAAAAGTAACTTTGGTTAAAATGGTTCTTGTGAGAATGTCCCTCCAATTCCTCTCCTTCCAGCAGAACAGAAGAACAGGCGGCAGAGAAAATTGAAATTACCGAATATGATATCGAAATTTAAACTGATTCTAGCTCATTCACACTATCACAACAAAAATATATAAACCGTATTTTTAGTTTTTCGTATGACGTTTTTTTTGCTCATACAGAAAAAATAGCACCCCCGGGGTGCTGGTGTGCGCACCCGCCCCCCCCCCTCCAGAAAATCCTGGATACGCCACTGATCTGGAAAAAATTTAGTTACGGGCCTGATAAAGACAGTTAGCATGCATGTGCTTTTTGATAAGTATCACAAATGTTGAATTACCCTTTTCCGCAACTCCGATGAAAAGACCCGTCTCGGCAACACCTAATTTGAATACGATTTATTATTATAAGATGGCGGCTTCTTACCTGGAATACATAGAATGCTTCGATTTACTGAGTCCCAATCAGTTTTGGCAACACTCTTCTTCGGGAATTTCCAGTCGATCTGTTGAATAGGTCCAAATTCAGTTAAATTTCAAAACAGCATTACAATGTAATTGTGATTTTCTGTGAGCACGGGGGAGCACTTGAACACCCTTAAGACACATTCGCCTCCTAAAAATAAAAGGGTCACGCAATGGGATCCTTGCGCACAGTGCTACCGACCGTGTTTTTCGATTATCCAACGTTGTATGGGAGCATAGCCCACCGGCGCTATTTCGATGGGTATGCTTTGGTAGGATTGGCCAAATCGTTCGGAGTACTTGCCCAAGTCGCCGACTATCACGAATCTCTTTGCGCATGCCTTCAAAACAACCCTATCTTGCAGGCTTAACTCTAAACCCAATTCCAAACCTGCACAATTTTTTCCTGCAAAAGACAGCCTCCGCCGCCTTTTATGCCTTAAGTTTGGTTAAGGCTGAAATAATAGATAATGTTTAAAAATACAATTCAACTGTGCGTCCACTTCGTCAGCGCCATCAATGGTCAGGTCGAGTTGATTGAGTTCGTCGAGGCTGGACACGGGCAACTTTGCCATCACTAGCCATTGTCTTGTCTTCTCAATGTGATGGTGTGCTCGGAAAAAGAGAGGAGACACTTTCTTACCTGGAACGAAGTAGGAACACATCGGATGTCGGTGAGCAGCTTCTTTGCGTACTTTTCCTTCAGCCATTCGATCAAAAACTTCATCGTCGTTCCGCTCCCAATACCCAGGCGCATTCCGCTACGCACTTCCGCCTCTCCGCATGCGTATGCCGCCGCGCACTTTGCCGCCTCGATGGCCGGAAGTTTGCCGAGTCCGCCGGTTGCTGTCATTTCCCCGCCAAAGTGGTTAATGAGATCGCTGTAACCGTTTGTGCTGTTATTATCAGTGGTCGCCAACAATTTCGTTGCTTCTTCTTCCTTTTTCCCTTCATGGCCATTTCCGTTCTGTGCATAATAATCGGAAGAGAACATCATTGGCGAGTGAGGGAGGGGAGGAGGCGAGGGACAGCAGTGAAGATTAGTGGTGATAAAGGAAGAAGGAGAGGCGGAGTGAGGACGGACTGATGAGGAGGAGGAGGAGGGGTGATGTCGTAGTGTTGTGGAGATGGTGTTGCAGAAGGGATGGGACAGGAGACGGGAAGGTTGGTCATCCCATGTGGGATCAGGGTTGCCGCGGGTTGGCAAAAAGTTCGGGTCGGGTTGAGTAAAAGTCCGGGTTTCGGGTCGAGTTGAAAAAAAAGGCGCCGCCGAGAATTTTTTTGAAATTTTGGTCACATTTCGATAAATAAAAAATTGGCAGTTTTAAAAATTCGAAGACCGAAGGCGGCCTACACTTTTCAAAAAATTCAATAACGAAATTGGGGGTAGTCCTCCTTCTATTGCATCTATGATCTCCGGCCGTGCCCGACAGGCGTCGTTGGGAAATTTTTTCAAAAATTATAACATTTTATTAGGAAATTTGAACTTTTTGAAGTAACAAATTGAATTTTGAGAAGAAAAAAAATTGATTTTTCCCCAAAAAATCACTTTATGCGTCCATGGACGCATAAACCATCAACCCTTTATGCGAATCCAATAAAGGTTATTGGACTCATAAAGTGCAATTAAGCCTTCTTTCCTTCCAATAAACCATTAGTTTCTTTACAACAAACGAGTTAATGAAAAATAAAATGAGATATGTAGATAATATAATCTTTTGCTAGTACTTGTTTGTGCGTTAACGAACGGGAGAGAATTCGTTAAGGGGGAGGGGGTGGCATAAGCTAAAAATGTATTGTCCACTTAACGCACAATTACTTATTAATTATTTTTCCATCTGCAAAAATAATAATTATAAAAAAAATAATATAACTATCGTGTTATAATATTTATATGTATGTGTTTCAGATTAATTTAAAAATAAGGAAAAAGGACACACTTATGCAGTTGCAGGATGTGCCATTATATGCAGAATTGTTGGAAGGAGGCTCATCAGAGGTATGTTGTACGGTAAAATTTTTAGCAAAAAGTTCAATTTTAGAAAATATTGCATTGTTTTCAAAATGTTACAGCTGATAATGCCGCATCATATGTTCGTGGATTTGTCATCGTATGCTATACGTAAAACAATCCTTTTTATGCCAAAAATTAAGGAGTTTATTGCATTTTTACTCTCTGAAGAACATATTGAGAGAATAAGGATAAGAAGCTTAGCAAAGAAGATTTTTAGTTACTCAGATTTGAATATACTCTTTTTGCAACATTTTACTGCTCAAATGAAGGATATAAAAGTTTGTTTGATTTTTAATTGACAAGAGTCGTAATTTTAAATTTCAAATTCATTAATTAATAATAAAAAATAAATCACTCATACTTCATATCATATGGGTGTATTTTTTGATAAATCAGACGTCGGAATCGGATTTACGCCTCAAAATCACTATAAAAGCGTTTTTGGTAAAATTAATTTAACCCAAAGGGGAATAGGGGGAATACTAAACTAAAGTAATATAAAAAATCACTTTTCTGGAATAGTTTCAGCTATGCCCAGGGGCGTCGCCAGGGGAGGCTATGGGGGCTGAAGCCCCCCCCCCCGAAATGCCAAAAATTAATTTTTTTGCTCTTTTGTTTTAAAAATTCTCGAAAATTTTTCGCCGCGGCGCTTGCCTGTCGGCGCCGCGAAACTATGGTAATTGGCTCACAAACCGAAAATACACTCCTAAAAATCGATTTTTGGAGCAATAATAAAAATGCACCCCTAAAAATTGACTTTTCGGCACGAATAAAAAAAGGTCGGCAAAAAATTTGGCCGTTCAGCCCCCTCCGAAATTTTTTCTGGCGACGCCCCTGAGTTTAGGGTGTTGCCAGTTTGTTCGATGATATTAACCAAAATAAACAGTCCAATTGCGTCGTCAATTTGGCACATTATTTGTGGGACAATTTCAATTTTGTCCAATTTTTTTCTCAATTTCCGCCATCTTTCTTCTGGCACATTCTCCCCCCTCGCCAACCCATCTGTGCTCTCTGGGGATTTCTCGTAAATTTCTCCGCTTATCTCACCCTTTCTTCGCCCTTTCCCCCCTTCTAATCGCTTCTACCCACACAGACACAGGCTTCTCTCTCTTCTTTTCTCCGAAAAAGGGGAACAAAAATCCCAAAAGGCATTCATTTTTATTTTCCTTCCCCTTCCAACCTCAACCCAACCATCTCTTTCTTATCTTCTTTCTTCATTCTCGGGGTGGCAATGTGAAAATCGGATTAAATATGGACAAATATGTGTTGAAAAGCTTAAGCTTCATTAAACACCCTTTAAGTCAGAAAAAGGGGGTGAGAAAGAAAACCGAGTCTGTCCACGAAGAGTCACTTATAAATGAATTTTGTGGGAAAATAATCTGATAAGGACCTACAAGCGATTGACTTCTAAAAGGGTGTCAATAGCTCATTCGGTTAGAGCACTCTGGGTCGAAATTCAGTGTTTGTAGGTTCGAACAAGGCTTAAACCGGGCCCGGGTCGGGCTGGGCTGATAAATTCAGATCCGATTTGGGTCGGGCCGGGCCGGCAAAAATCCGGGCCCAGTTCAACCTCTGGGCTCGAATCCGGTGTGTTTATTTTAGGGTTGATCACTGTCTTCGGGGACCGGGGTAAAACCCCCCGTCCCCGGGTTTTTTGGCCTAAATCCCCCCTGAATCCCCCCGGAAAATTTTGAAACGACGAGTGGCTGAACCCCGTCCACGGCCTTCGAAAAACCCGGGGCCCCTTACCCCAGAAAATCCGAATTCGGGGACGGGGATCAACCCTAGTTTATTTTTTGTCTCTCAAAATTTTCCATTGGAATCTTTTCTGACCTGTTGTCATCATCCGCCGATAAATT
Organism: Rotylenchus robustus; assembly: GCA_034700465.1. Lineage (NCBI taxonomy): Eukaryota > Metazoa > Nematoda > Chromadorea > Rhabditida > Hoplolaimidae > Rotylenchus > Rotylenchus robustus. The sequence continues at coordinate 11,476 of JAQIYK010000400.1, forward strand.
TTTTTCAATTTTTCTCACGGATATTTCGGTGAATCCCACCCACCCACTTCATTCTCATTTTGAAAGTTGTCGCATTATGTGCTAGAGGGGGTAAAATGAGTGATCGGAGATGATGATTTATGCCCTCCAGCAATTAGTTAGATGCCAGAAGGGGCGGGTGGGGGAGAAGGAGTCAGTTGTCCACCATCACCACTTTGAGTCCCCAATTATCCGGGTTAAACCCCCCTTGACTCTTTTTCGACCTGCTTCCTCTGGAATTTGGGATAGACACATAAAAATTGTTTTTAATGATGCGTTAAAAAACCGCCACTTATAGGGCGTTTAAAAAAACGGCATTTTATCTCTAAAATGCCAAAACATGGATTCAAAAACCGGGTTTTGGGCCAAACCGAATGTCGGAATAGATTCTCCAGCGTGTTTTGTACTTGTGACCAAAAATCAGAACATTTGAATGTTTGGAACATGGCCAAAACATAATCCGAACATTTCCCACTAATAAGTTTTACATGACTTTTGATGTTCGGATCATGTTTTGGCCATTTTAAAAACATTCAAATGTTTTGATTTTTTGGCCATAGGTACAAAACAGAGGCTGGAGAATCTATTCCGACATTTGGTTTGGCCCTAAACCGTTTTTTGAACCTATGTTTTGGCATTTAGGGCTAAGTGGCAGTTTTATTTAAACGACCTACCTAGCACCGTTTTTAATAACTCATTGATGTTTGGCATTTTGCTTGAAGGGGCTTCCATCTTTGTCAACAACACATATTCTAAGTTATTAAAAGCTTAAAAAGCCACCGGAAATCTTGTCTTGACTCACCTTGAATCCCGGTCTGAGATGGGGGAATTGGTCGGAAATGTATGGATTTTTTTGGTCATAAGTCAGTCCCTCTCAAAACGGATAAAACATTGTAAAAATAGTTTAGCTATAGAAATATCCAAAAATACAACTGAAAAATAAACCAGTTAAAAATAAGGTCTCTAATCTAGATTTTTTCATTATTGAAATTTTCACAACTTTTTTTCTTTCGATTTTTTCCCTTTTTCACATCATTTTAATGACTTTCAGCAGAGGACAAAAGACAGACTATTTTTTTCGTCCAAGTCCTTCGTTACCTTTAATTTGTGGGCATTTCCGTGCTTTTGTTTTCCCGCCCACCCCCTACCAATAATTGTTCTTCAACTTTCATTATAAATTATAATTTAAAACAAATTTCCCACATCCCCTGACTGCTTCCTTCCCTACCCAATTATAATTTGGACTATTTTCAATCGATTAATTTTTTTTTGAGATTTTTTTGGTTTCGATTCTTCAAAATTCCGTTTTTTTAAATTTCGTTTTTTTAATTTTCGTTTTTATAGCAAATTTCGTCCCCAATGCCATCATCTGCTGCCTGATCCTCCCCCCCCCCCGCGCCCTTCTCTCCCTCCCCAATGCTATTTCTGATTTCATTGGCCGGCCCAAGTTCGGCTAATGCGGGAACTTTGAGCAGATCCTCGTCCACTGCTGCTGCACAAATTGATCCTTCAGTTGGTGCTCCGCCAAAACTTTGTCTGGGCTTTGACGACATTTTCATCGCCTTGCTTTTGGTCAGTTCCAATTAGTGCTTAAAATATGGTCGATTTCCTTCAAAATTTTTTGAAATTTTTCGAAAATTTTCTTAAAAAAATCCAAAATTTTTCTAATACTTAGAAGCGTATTTTCCCCGAATTTTTCTAAAAATCGTGGCCGGGGTCGGGGATTTCGTTTTTGTCAGGGGGATTTGAGGGGGGGGGGGAGGGTTTCAAAATTTTTCCGAGGGGGGGGATTCGGGGGATTTAGGCCAAAAACCCGGAGACGTGGTCCAACCCTAATTCAAACATGCTTATAAAAGCAAAATTTTAATTTTTTTGGTTTAGTAAAACCAAAAAAAAGTGGTTTAGAGTTTTTTGGTTTTAAAAAATTAGTAAAATTTTTCAAGTTTTCCAAAAAAATTCATTGGAAAAATAGTCTCCCTTCCAGTGGTGTCCCCTCTATAATCCCTCCACCAATAGCGTACTAACGATGTTGAAAAAGTACCACGTGGGTATTATTAGAGGAATACCTATGTGTATTTGTAAAAATGCTGGTAAATCTCTAAAAGAAAGGATATTGAGCACAGGTATGTAAACCGGGAAATTTCCGTTTTTCATTCCTAGTTCCAGGGGTCAAATCCCGGCCTCGGTAAATACTGAGCTGGTTCTGGAGCCGGCTCCGACAGCTCCGAAAAATTTTATTTTTCGGATTCATTTTTCAAAAAATTCCTTTTTTTGTTGTATTTTTAGTTCTTCAGATAAAAAAATTTCTTAGGCCATTTTTGAGCGAAAATTGCATTTTTTGGGCTACTTTTAAGCGAAAAAACGAAATTATTGACCATTTATATGCTAAAAAATTAATTCGAAAAAATTAAAATGTTCAATTTGCCGGAGCCGGCACCGGAGCGGCTCCGATCCCGAAATTTTTGGCTCCAGCTCCGGCTCCGGGCTCCGCCCTTTTCAAATTTTGGCATAGGCTCCGACTCCGGAGTAGGGTGGATCCCGATCCCGATATACCCGAAAATCCCGACTTTTACGATCCCGACAATCCCGATCCCGAAAATGTCAATTCCGGCAATCCCGAAATCCCGAATCAATCCCGAAACCCAATCAATCCTGAAAACCTTAATCCCGAAAACCTAATCCCGAATGGTTCGAGATCGGGATTTGTCCAACACTACTCCGGAGCTGGCTCCGACCCCGAAATTTTCGGCTTAGGCTGTTTTTAACCCTACCATCAAAAATTTCTTTTAGATTGTGCTCATTCTTGCCACCGTGCTTGGCAACATTCTTGTGGTACTGTCCGTCTTCCTCTACAAACGAATGCGCACTTTCACCAATTTTCTGCTCACGTCATTGGCAACCGCAGGTGCTCCAGTTTTCATGTTTATAAGCGCCTTAAAATATATAAAATAACGATTTCTGAGTTTGAAATAGAGTTGTTCCCCGTCCCCGAATCCGGAATTTACGGGGGAAGGTGGCCCCGATTTTTCGAAGGCCGGGGTCGGGGTTCAGCCACTTGTCGGGGTGTCCGGGGGGGATTTTGCCCAAAAAACCCGGGGACGGGGATCAACCCTAATTTGAAATGCCGTTTTTGGACGAGTATTTGAAACGAAAACTTGCG
>JAQIYK010000401.1:0-14644 GCA_034700465.1 Rotylenchus robustus
CCCCCGCGGGGGGGGGGGGGGGGGGGTGGGTACGTACCCCGTGTACCCCCCCCCTAAATCCGTCCCTGTGGGGGAGGTACGTGCCCCTGGTACCCCCCTGGATCCACCCAGCTACTGTCCCATATTCTTTAAATTTTAGTGCAACAGGATCAAAGTGCAGCGCAGAAACGCCAAAAACTCGTGCTAAAAGAACCAGTTCACGTGTTGCGAACAAAACGCCTACAACACCCAAAGAAAGAATTCAAACTACCAGCAAAGAGTTTAAAATCTTAATTTTGCTTCTAGAAATATTATAATAGTTTTCGTTTTCTTATAGAATTAAAGTATATGACAAGAATGAAAAAACGCCAAAAAGAACTAGCTCACGAGTCGCGAGAAAAACACCAACATCTGTAGCAGACGGACAAAAGCATACGAAAACATCGATTAAAGCGGCAGTCGAAGGGAAACGACAAACAATCAGCAGAGGGTATAAATTTTATCTGTCTAAAATATATAAAACAATTTTAAAAAACATTTTAAATATAAATCTTTTAGGATTACTGCGTCACTAAGGAGTGCAGAAAAGCAAAAAACTGATGCTAATAGAATCGTCAAAAAAGTGGCGGATAAAACGCCAAAATCAGGAACTGATGTGAAAAGGCCCACAATGAACAAAACTTCAAAAACAGCAAAAGATGAAAAACCATCGGCTAGCAAAAGGTTCAAAATTAAAAATGATTTTTATTTACTATACACAAAAATTTAAGAAAGCTTACTTCTATAAAGAAGACTGAGAAAGCAAAAAATGGCTTTAAAAAGGCACTGATGGCGAGTAAAAGCATCAAGAAAGCAAAGACTACAGCAATAAGGAATAGCAAAAGGAGCACTAAAGGGCATGTATTCATTATTAATTTTTGTGAATTTTAATTTAAAAAATTGTTTTTGATTTCCTACACTACTGCTAACGGGCCTAACGAGGGGGGGGGAGGTGGGCTGCACAAAAAATTTTCACCACACCTTCGGAGATTTTTTCGTTATAACGTTATGTTTAGAAGAAAAAACTCATTTAACGGAAAAATGGTATAATTTGTCTAAAACGGCGAAAAAATTTGTACAGCCCCCCCCCCCTCCCCGAAACCCGAGGGCTCGTTACGAGCCTGGTTTGTAGGAGGGGAGCGGGCCCCCTGCCCCCCTCTCGTTAAGCCCCTGACTGCTAATAAGAAAGTAATTCGAATTGGTTTCAATTAGATTGAAAAGGTGGTTTCATTTTTTGTCAAGCAAACTATTTGTATTATTTCAAAATTACGTTTTTATTTTTACAAGTTAGATAATAAATTTTTAATTGTTGTTTATATTTAATTGGGTATTTTAGAATTCAAATTCCACCCATCCATGTTGAGGATCCTGCTGTTGCGCAGCAGCAACTTGTAGTGAAAAACAATGACAAAACAGAGAGAAAGCGTAAACGTACATCAATTCCGACAACATCAGATCAATCAATGGAAAATAGAACGGAAGTGAAAACGATAAAACAAATTAGAGAAGAGCAAGCAGTGAAAGAAAAAACATCGAAACAACCATCGACGGGGAAAAGAGCCAAGATCGACGTTATAGAATTGGAAGCGGATGAAGCAGGGGACGGACAGCAACATATTGCAGAGGAAAAAACAAAGATTGGAGCGGAAACGCAGAAGTACAGCTCACCACCACGCGATCTTCGCTTTCCTTGGCGTAGCGACTACGATTACTTGGCATTGGATGAGGTAATTGGAAAAGTTTTAAGAAAAAATACGTTTAAAAATAAGGTTCAATTCATACCAAATGTTTTTTTTTAATTTATAAAACTTTCCATTCTCCAAGGTTCTTGATCGGCAAACGTTTATCCCAGATCATTTGGTGCTTTATGAAGCCGGCTTCGTAGAACTTAACTTGGTGGCCACCCAACTCACACATCTGCGCAGTCTCAACATTAACGTGGTTAGTGGGAGCTGGGAAGTGGGCAGCTCCGTAATGTGCCCATGGTTTCGCAGGGTGGGGGTTTTAAAAATGTTTTTAAAAAGTAGCAAAAAAATTTAATTTGGAAATTAGTTGTGAGTAGCATTAGCATTTTAAAATTTTCTGAAAATTGATCGAGAAATTTCGAATTAAAAAAATAAGGATCGATTACAAAAAAAACAACATCGCATTAGTGATTTCATTTTTTTAGCAATTTTTAAATTTATATTTAGGACAATGGTAACTACCAGTTCATATGGCCTGTGTTGCAGCAATGCCAGCAACTTGAGTACCTGGCACTTTACTTTACCGGAGGACATTCCAGTGACATGGCCATAACGACAATTGAATCCATGAAATCACTTCCAATAAACAATTTGCCGGGAACACTGAAGCACCTCTGGCTATTCTATGGCGATGATAATGTAGACCCGCGGGTAATAATAAACAAAAAGTTATAATGCAATCATTAATTTTCATATTCTTTACAATTACAACAGCCTTTGGCCAGAATTAAAATGTAATTCATGTTTTTGGATCAAATTAATAAATTTCTACTAAACATCAAGAAAAAAAAGCAAAATAATAATACTATTTTAGTTTTTATTTAAAACCAAGTTTTCGACAACTTTAATCGTCTGAATTTTTATTTTTAGCTCTCTTTTGCACGCTTCTTATCAGCTGTGTCGCCGACACTCCAATCTTTGACAATCGATGCAAACGTCCCAATGTGTTTAAAAGGTGGCAAGTCAAATGTTTGCGGACACTTTGCCAAAAAGTTTTATATTTTAGAAAATTTAAAAAAATCTGAATATTTCAGTCTGCACGCTGTTAGTCTCTTCCCATGCAGCAAAGAAGATGTTGAATATGTGATCAAGGAGTGTAGTGCTGATCAGTTGAGAGCATTGTCATTATGTTCTTCAGAATATTCACTGACCAAGAAGGTTAATTAAGATAATTAAAAATAGTCCTAAAGTTAACATTTTTAGCAATTTCGTTCTATTCTGTCCAAATTTGGAAATCTCGAGCATCTTTCTGCTGATGTGGATACATTTGATACAGAAGAGTTAAAGATGTTGTCCAAATTAAGAAATTTGCGTTCATTTTCAATTCATAATGGAGGGAAAACGCAGAAGAAGAAAATCACTAACAACGAACCGATTCTTCAGTTATTTGAGGAAATTTGTGCCAAAGGAAAATTGGAGGTTTAGACATCACAACATTTTTCGGACGTTTTTAATTTTGGATTTTAGGTTTTCGAAACTGATGTGATTAGCTTCCCGATGGAATTTATCAAAAAGATTATTATGCACTGTCCGGTAATTTTTTCTTTTTATTAAAACATAAAAAAGGGATACATTTAGAAAACCCAAACCATTCGTTGCAATATTACCAATTTCTCTCCAGACGAATTAGTCGAAGAATTGCTCAGACGTGCTAATAGAGTTATTAAATCATAAAAATTAAGACAATTAACGATTTTACCTTATAGTTTAATGAGAGTGCAATTTTGGATCAGGCCGGGCAACCAGAGGGTGGCGACATAAATATTCCCAAAATTGAGCTGATCATGTCAACAACTGACGAAAATTAGTAATACAACCGAATAACAACTAATTGTCACATTTAATTTCATTTTCAACTTTTTAGTCCGGATGAACAAAAACAACAGGAATTGGCCAAATGTGGTTTGGAAATACGCGAATGGCCATCGTATGGCCGTGATCCAGTTCTGCAAGAGTGGAATTTGGTTGGGATGAGCAAAAAGCCTGGAAGGTAATTTTGCAACTAACAAAAATATATTATTTACTGATTTTATATATTTTTTAGAGAATTTCTTGTCAGCGACGAGGTTTGAAAACTTGCGACAGAGTTTGGCATACGAATTTGTAAACGATTTTAGCTTTGTAATTTTTCCACAAGTTTGATAGATTATCAATTAATTGTTTATCGTTTTCATACTGGTTTTGTAGATTTCATCCTCCATTTCATTGCGAGTATTCCCTTTATGTCATTTTTGGTTGTTTGTTGTTTTTTCATTTTGATTTTACACCTTTCATTTTCCCCCATTTTATGCGTGTATTCCATTTTTTAAACTTACTTTCCCTTTTATTGCGTTTTGATTTCATATTCTGGTAGATTATAGAAAATTACTGCTATGTAAAGAGAGAATTGAGAACGACTTTCAAGATTGCATTAAATTGTGATTTAAAAAACAATATTATGTTATTTTATATGTTCATGCGTAATTTGTTTTAATTATTGGTTACAGTTAAACGGAATTACACATTTTATATCAATTAACATGCACTCCTCATCAGCAAAGAAACTTGGTTCCAATGAGCAGATCTCAATGCGAAGGTTTTTTAAATAATTGTTAGTAGAAAAAATAAATAAATTTGCAATCATCGTGTAAAAGTAACATGAAGAATATATGTCGCAACTGTCGAACTTTTTTTGAAAAATTATCATTACTAGTATTTTTTCTTGAATGCAACTTTACGGTTTAATTTTTTAAATAATTTTTTAGGTTGCGGCCATTGTATGACGTAAGTACTCGTATTGACCTTTTGATTTAGAACTAACTTAATTTTTCATTAAGTTGATTGATGCGGGCAACAACAAGAAAGTCATATCAGAAGCTGACAAAGTGCTGAAAAAACACCCAAATTTGCATACAGCAAAGGTTCAATTTACAGCATACTAGTACAACTAAATATAAGGCAATTGCAAATTTTAAAATTCTCACACCCATTTAATACGTTGATTAGTATCAGTTTTGATCATTTTTAACTTCGGATTTTTCCTATCGTGATTTTTGTTATTTTTTTAAATTCAAATCTCTGTTATACTTTAGGCCTTAAAAGTGCTGGCTTTGGTACGAACAGGTACTTAATTTTAATCATTTCTTTGAACCGGTTCTTTTATGCTTCTACAGATCGCCAAAATGACGCACAGATTTTGTTAGACACTCTCGAGGAGGCTTACAAAACGGCAGACATCGACGAATCATTCATTCAAGCTTTAAGTCATTGTTATAAGGTAGTTTTTCCATGCACTAAAATATCAATTATTATCTCAAAGATATAAAAACGAAAAATAGGATTTATGTAAAAAGGGATACATTTTCATGTTTTTGAGTGATATATTTTTGTTTAAAAAGTTATCGAAAATTTCATTTTGAATCACAATTTTGTAGAAATTTATTAACGAGCTTTTTTTTTATTATTAATTATAAACATTTTTCTTGTCAGGAAATGGATTACAAGGACCGCATTGTTTGCCTTTACACCGAGTTGACCAAGCGGCAGCCTAAAAACGAGAAATTTTTGCGTGAACTTTTTTTCGCATATGCCAGGATGAGGAATTACAAGGAACAACAAAGGGTGGCACTGCAGCTGGCAAAGATTTCAGCTAGTTATTCTCTCTGGGCAGTGATGAGCATTCTTATTCAGGTTATCTTTGTAAAATTGAATTACGATATATTCAAAGTGTGTTATATAATAGTTAATAGACACAAGACACGATATAAAATCATCAGGATATCTTGGTTAAATAAAGACTAGATCCTCATTGTCAGAAAATAAGTAGCTTGTTACAAGTATTAGGGTACTCAACTATTGTGCTTGTGAATTCAGGGTTTCGAAAATAGACAATTAGGCGACTCGATGTTGTTCCAACTTGCTGATCGTATGCTGGACAAAATGGCACAAGATGATTTGCTACAACAACAAGGAGGTTTTTGAGTTTTTTATAGTCTCAAAGTCTCATCTCAAAACACAAATATTTTGCTATTTTTAAAGGATTCGATCTTAAGCTGCTGACGTTGGAAGCAAAAAGGGAATATTCAAAAGCAATAAACTTGATTGAGTCGCAACTTCATCTTGATTCCGCAACAACATCACACTCCGATTTGCAGCTGAAACAACAGTTTGTTCGCCTACAAAAATTGCATGAAAACTATCACGAGCTGTTCAGACGGTGTGCTAAATATGTTGACGATGAGTAAGTACATACATTTGTTAAAATAAGTATGTTCGTTTTTCTGTTTAGGCCTAATGAATGGAGCAATTGGGTGAATTTAATTGAAGCGTTCATTTGTTTGCCGGATAGGGATAACAAGTTCACAGGTTTTTAAATAAAAATTTTTATACCTTTATAATAATTTGTTAAATTCACAACTTTTTTTTAATCAGAATTGCTTCAAAAATGCCAATGTTCTCTAAATACTTCTGACCAAACGAATTTGCTTGAACGCAGGGGTAGTTTTAATAATTTATGTTTAAAAAATAATTTACTCCGTAAAGGTCCTTTGTTAGCCAGACTTTTGCTCTTCGAAAAATTGTCTTCGACGGGTTTGATTGAACAAAAAAAATTGGCTGAGAAACAACTCGGTAAGAAACAATTTAAAAAATAAAAATGTAAAACTAATTAAGAAAACCATTGATTTCAGGAACGACATTGGATGCCATAAAAGAAGTGATCAACACATATCCTGACAAACTGTTTACATTCATGGACATAAAGAAATTGTGACGTTGTTTTTTAAATATATTTTTAATAAAATTATGAATTTAGTCTACCATTGCTGACTATTCAAGAGCAAACAGATTTGCTTCAAAACATTGATGCACTTGCGGTTTGTTCTATTGATTTAAAAATGAATGAATTAAAAATTGGGATAAATTAATTAAAAATGGATTGAATTAATTTGTTTGAATTTAATTTAGGGGCAAAACAATGGCGAAAATGGTTTATCACTGACCACAATTTTGTGGGAACTGACTTCCTATTATTGTTCACAACTCGCTTCGTTATCAAATGAAAATTTGAAAGGTTTAATTGTTTGTTTTAAAATCATTAAAAAAGTTAAAATTAGAATCCCTGCATCGGCTCATTTGCAAAGTATCGACTAAATCTTCGGATGAATTGTCTGTTGCGCTCGTTGCTCAATTGGTCGCTCACTATTTTTGGGAATTTTTTGTCCGAACCGGTCATTATTTTTAAAATTAATTTTAATATCATTTATACCATTTTCTAAATTCAGGTGATTACAACTTATTGGTCATCTTATTAGCTTTTCTCGAAGATTTAAATGCACAACCTGACAATTGCAATGCGATGGTACCGATTATCATGTGCAGAATCTATGGTATCAATTACATGTGTCAAAAATTAGAATTTATTGATAATTATGCAAAATATTTCAGCAATATTTGGCGCAGTGTCTCGAATCAACGATCTCATAAAACAAATACAACTCAAGTTCATACAGAGAGACAGTCTCGCATTTCTTCAATTTTTTATCGCCGAAAATTTTGGTCAATTTGAAACGGCTGGCCTTTACTATTCTTCGATGGGTACCAATTACATTTTTTTCTAAATTTTATTTATATTTAAAATTTTAGTTGAAATGTACAAGCAGAACGAGAGAGAGGTGTGTGTTTAGTATAAATATATTCAAAAATTTAATTAGTTTAGATTTGCGAATGTATTGTTGCTGCATTTAAACACGAAAAATTTGTGCAAATACCGAAACTTAACGACTTTGCGCAAACATGGTACCAGAAAAAATTAATATTTAATTTTTGATGAATTTGTTTTTAATCATAAAATTTTTAGCTCATAAAACCAGTTTTTTAGCGTGAACTCCGTATATTCGATAGGTGCACGTCTATCAAACAAGTTCATCAACGGCTGTTTCTTGTCAAATTCATTGGAAATGGCATCCGACAGTCTTATTTTGGAGGAGCCTATAAGTACGAAAAACATTTAAAATTAAAATAAAGCGATTAAACAGATTGGGATCACGTATCAGACAACCGAGATTTCAGTGTGATTACAATGTTTGTTACAGAGAAAGAAATCAAAGAAATTCAGGAAGAATCATTCAGAGAAATCGTAGGTTTAATTGTTTGTCTAAATTAATCTAAAAAATCATAAAATCATAAAACTTTTTGTATTTTGTTTAACAATGATTATATTTATTTGATAAATTTATTCGTAATTTTATTTTTGACTTTAGAAAGCCTATTTGAAACTGCGCAGCTCGCTTTGCCATGCAATTGGCACCATTGGAAAAGAAACCTTACAAATAAATGCCACGACTTTTTTCGACACATTAGAGCAAAGCAAAAAAGATTTTATGCAGACAACAACAACGGTTAAATTTAAAATAAAAAATTTAAATTTATTAATTATTTTTTTAATAGGGCAATTTTCTGGAGAACTTCACCGACATTGGTTTGTATTTGTTTTTGCGAAGCGAAATGATCAATTTGCCCGTTCTGATAATAAATGAGGCACTGAACTTCAAAAATTATCCTAAAAACAATGCATCGCAAGATTTGTTCATTGAAGGGGACAAACAATTTTCTTCGCAATTGAATAGTAAATTAAATACATCGAATATAAAAAAACTTTAAAAATGACATGCTGCTAATATATGTTTAGATGAAATTTTAAATTAAAAATTGACAAGAAAAATAATATTTGTTTAAAAAATATTTGCAGATTTGCTCAACCCACTGATTGCACAACCAATGTCCACTTTGCGCGAACAAATTGTCACAACAAAAAGTTTGGCCAAATTGGTCGAAATGCTCGCACTCTCATTGATTGGTGCCAAAAAGATTGAAAGACTCTTTATAAGTCACCAGCCAAACAACGAAAAGAGTAGGAGCAAAAAGGGAGGAGAAAAGCAAGTCGAAGTAAGCAAAATAAAATTTAAATAAAAAAGACAAAAATGAAGAATATTTAATAAATAAAAAAGGAATTTATAATATGATATTAAACAAATCGTAAATAATAAATTATTGCACATTTACAGCACTTGGAGGGTCGCCCTTTCTCGCAAACAATTTATCACGCTTTGCAACGGTTAACTGCCTACATCACTAAAATGCGTGAACATCCAGCAAAATTAACTGTTGTGGATGACCTACTTGGCTTGCAGGAACTGTTTACAAAAGTAAAATTGGTTTAAAAGACTTCAAATCCATTTCATTACGACCGTCGTGGCTCGTGGGTTTAACTCCATCAACTTTTTCTCTTTCTAGGATAAATTTTTGAAATTCGTTTATTAAGGTTTTAGGAAGTTTATATACAAATTTTTAGAAAAATTATTGTTATTTTGGCTGAAATTCGTAGGCCACTACTCTTAATTAATTTCATTGGATTTTTTGCAGTAAAAAATTAACCAAAATTCTTTTGCGTAATGCGATTTCCGACAATTTTAACATTTATATAGTCTTGATATTTATAACAAATAATAAAAACTTTAGCAATCGCGAGCAGAGGTTGAGATGGCGGAGAAGAAAATTCTGGACTGTGTCAGTCCGGTCAACAGGTTAGATGAAATTGCGGAAGCCATCGCCCATCTCATTAACTTATGCTGTTAAAAATGTTTGCTTTTTGTTGCCATTGTCAAAAATAGGATTAGGATTTAGAGCTTTTAAAATAGTTTTGTTAATTTATTAATTCACAATCCGAACTCCACATCCTTTTTATCTCATTTGTTCTCACATCAATTCTCACCACAATTTTACAACACTACCAGTTTTCCAAATGTCATAAAATGCTCAAAGAAATAAGATAATCCAAGAAAAATAATGCGAAATTGTTCCATTTAATCTCCAAAAACTTCCATTTAATCTGTATAAAAATAAATATTTTGGAAAAAATAAAAATTGCCAATTTTTAGTGAAACACATATATAGGAACACTAAAAAATCAATCACATCATAGTAGTACACGTTGAAAAATTCATCGTTTTTTGTCATTTCAATCAAAGCGGAACATTTTCATCAGAAAAATGTTTTTTTAGCAATTCTTCGGCCGACATTCTCGCATTAGGTTCGTATTTCAAACAATCCTGCAAAAAAATTTATTGAAAAATATTGATTTATTTTTTGTGAGGTTTTATTAAAAACCGACGGATCAAATTCTCAGCGGGTTTTTTCGGGATTCCGCTATCCCAATCTGCGATCCCAATTTTAGAAAAACGGGATTTTCAGGGCAACAGGATTTTGGTCTATTAAGTATAATTTCTAATCCATGTTTTTAGACCGGGATTTTTGGGTTTAATTTTTTAATATTTTTTGGCGCATTATAAATCGTTATTTTACCTAAAAATGCATCATAATGACTAAATGCGATGGGCGGCAAGCAAAAAATTATTTAGACACCCTTTTTAACCTATGATATGACTTTAAAATTGGATACATTGTGCATTTTAAAATTTAAAAATCCTGAATCCGTCGGGATCCCGGTCTCAAAACTCAAAAAACGGAATTTTTTGTCCCGGTCCAGATCCCTTTTATTTTCAAAAACCCGGTCTCTAATTATTATTTATTTTTAACTTTGTAATTGATATTTACCCGTATCATCGCTCTGACTTTGCCGATTTTCGCCTCCGTCCGGCCATTGTTCTCAATGCACATCTCCCGCACATCTCTCCCTCCGAACATTTCTTCGTCCGTTTGGTTGTCCCGCCGCCCGTATTTTTCAATAAGTTCCGCCACCTTTTGCTTCATTTCGGCGGCAAAAGCTTTTTTTGTTTCCTCGATTTTTGCCTTTAAATGCTATGTTTTTGATAGGAAAAACCCAAAAATGAACTTGGAATCCAGCAAAGTTGAACTAAGAATGGATTTACCGCATCATTTTTGTCAAAAAGTTGTTTCGCCAAGGGTATTTTTTCAACTTTAACCAAAAACACTATTCAGAACTAATTCTAATAGGAGAAAACGCGTATGTTCTTTAATTATGATATTTGAAAATGTTCAATTTCGGCATTTTTTGGGGAGGTATGACCCTTTTTCCTTATTAGATACGGATCTGTTTTACTGGACTGTAAGTACCGTAACTCCAAAACAGAGTACTGTATCATCAGGATTTCTTCCCCTGACTTACCGTCAATTGCGTCTTTTCCAAATTTTTGTGCGCAAGTATGGCTTTGTCCCTAACTTGTTCCTCTTGACCCAAAACTTTATCAATGCCAAACGGATACTTGCTGTACGCACCGGAGGCACTGTTCAGCAGAAAATAGGACACAACGCCAAAGGACCAAATGTCCGATTTTTGGGTGGTCTTAAAATTTATAAATTAAGTAGTCTTTCAAAATTTGTTGAATATGCAAACCCATTTTTTGCCAAATATTAACTGACAAAAAATATATAAAAAACATATATACCCTATATACTCTTCATATAACCAAAGTTTTTTTAGCATTGGCTAAAAGAAACAATATGTATAATCGGCGCAAAAATAATGCAAAAATATAAAAAATAACAAACAACCCAATAAGATAATTTTGAAACGATCGTTTATTTTTTTTTGTTTATTTGCATTTTATTTTTTCTGTCGCATCATTTTTGTCACTGTTAGAGATTCAAAATATATTTTCACACATTTGCTTTGAAAAATTCCCTTTTTAAAGATTATTTTGTCGGGGGCAACCAACGGGTTTTAATGCCAAAATAGCGTGGCCTGATCAAAGATCAATCAAACTCAACTACCCAGCCCCCACAGGGGGCTGGGGGCGATACAGAACAGAACCTATTGTTAGTCTAAAATCTCTCCTGAGGGCAGATATTTCCGACTCCCTTTGAGAAGGGGAAGATTTAAGAAGGGGTGGGAACAAAATTGGTGAGAGAGGTGGAAAAAGAGGTTCAAAATTTGCGACATTCTCGGAAAAACCCAAAAATTAAAAATTCATTCCCTATTTTGTCACTCTCCAAAAATTAGTTTGAAAGTTTTCAAAATTACACAGAGAACCAATATTTTTTCGACTTTTCTTGTACATAATTTTCCATTTTTACCTCGCTGCCCGGCTTCAATTGTTCCGGACTCATGAACTCCGCCGTCCCCGTATATTTCTCGACGTGGTTGTGCTGCTGATTATGCCCTTCCGCCAATTTTATGGCATTTCCAAAGTCAATTATCTTCACCGAACACTTTTCGTCGTCCTCCGACTGAATGCACACAAAATTCTCCAATTTAATGTCA
The DNA here is from genome assembly GCA_034700465.1 of Rotylenchus robustus. NCBI lineage: Eukaryota > Metazoa > Nematoda > Chromadorea > Rhabditida > Hoplolaimidae > Rotylenchus > Rotylenchus robustus. The sequence goes on from JAQIYK010000401.1 coordinate 11,983, forward strand.
AAGTGGATGATGCCATCTTCAATTATTCAGAAAATAATAAATAAAAGTATTATTTTTAATTTACGAAAAATTAACAAAACGATTTGGATTTTTTTTACCAAAAACCATTTTAAGTTAAGTGTACGAAATGTACCAAGTGTGTTTTCGGACCCTGGGACCCTACTTATCAATTGGGCATCTATCTTATCCGACTACTAGCGACTTTATCTTAAAGATCCCCTTCGAGGGGGGTTGTTGTTGGAAAATTAGAGTATTCCTCCACTCCACTTGGGCCTCTCATGGAATCTCCCATGGAAATTTCTTCCGTGTTTTGATTTTTTGTAAATATCAATGAATCTGATGATGTAACATGACTAAAATGAACCTTTTCAATAGAAATTTTATTGATGTGGTTTTTGAGATTTTGTTAAGATTTGGTGCAAAATCTTTAAAAATCAAAAATGGACATATTGGAAAATTTTTTACGAAAAATAAGAGCTCTCCCACCATTTCGCCCTCTCCCATAAGGGGTTGGTTCCCTTGGTATTTGAAAAATTCCCCCTATTAATTTCCCCATCTTCGGGTGAAGTGTTTGTCCCCCGGGGTTAAAATTAGAGGAAATAAATATGCAATGTTTGGGTTTTGAATAGGGTTGCCCCCCCCGGAAAATTTCGTTTTTCGGGGGCGGGGGGACGGGGACGGGGTCCAACCCCAGTTTTGAATAATGTTGTCCACCCACTCGAGTGTATTTGGCGTATGGCGGTGAGTATGTCCTTCATCAGGTGTCCCATCTCCTCCACACTGATTTGGTCCTTCTCCTCGTGCGTTTCAAGTGCCTTTTTCAGCTTTCGTCCCCAAAATTGCGCCACATTTTCCCGTCCCGGTTCTTCCACAAAAATCAGTTTTTGTTCTGTCTTTTCCCTAAAAGTTGGGCATTTCAGAAATTTAATTTATTTATATTAATTTAAATTACATTTTAAATCGAATTTGTTTTTAATGCTTTATTTATTTATTTATATAATAATTTTGTATTATATTTTTATGTGTTTAGTTAACAAGCTTAATCGACTAGACTTTTTAATTAGTTAATCTATAAAGTTTAAAAAATCAAATTTTTTCTATACCTAAAATTTTTGAGTAAACTTGGAACGAAATTTTAAAATGTTTGATGATAACTAAAATATATTTTTATTTTGTTATTTTTCATACGCTGCAAATAGTCTGATAATGTGGGAAAGTTGTTCTGGATGATGATGATGATGTTGTTGCCAAAGTCCCTCCAAAATGTGCCGTTCATTTTCGTACTCCAAAATCACTTTTTGGTCCAATTTGGTGATGTCCACTTCCTTGATGGCCAAACACTGCTTTTCTCCCTGTTTGGTACAGTAGAAAATCTAAAAATATTATTCATTTAATTTAATATTTTATATAAATGCAAAAAACTAAATTCACTGAAAATGTAAATTAATTAAAGAAAATGATTAAATTCCTACCTATTTAAAAAGTACAAAAAATTAAAATTCGAAATTAAATTTAACATTTATTTTATTTTCAATTAAACTAGGAGGTTGAGAAATTTTTGAATTTTCTGGTAATGGTTATCCATATGTATTTAAGTGTTGATGAGCGAGAAATTGCGACGAGTTATTTTTTCTGACTTTGACTGCCGATCTTTATAAAATTTTTTGACGGCAGACAACAATAAAAAAATTTTGTTGAAAATTTATCAAGAAAATCCGAGACCTAGTTAGGTCCCATCCCCCAATTTTTAGCGTTTGGAAAAATCCAAATCATTGAGTTTTCATGTACTGGTCCAATTCATTTTCCAATTTGCATGAATTTTAAATTTATATTATTATATAACAATGATACAAATAGGATTGGCTGTTCCTAGGAATTCCCTTGGAACCGGATCCGTACCCAAAAAATTTCGGGTACCCGAAATTGGAACGGATCAGTACCCGAACCCGAATGTTTCGGACATCCGGAACTGGAATCGGATCCGGATCTTTTTTTGAGTTTCGGCTTGGTTCTGGTTCGGTTTGGATCTGCCAACTAGGGTTGCCTCCCCGGGGACCCCGATTCCCCGATTCCCCGGGGATCCCCGAAAAAGTACTCCCCGGCCTCCCCGATTCCCCGTCCCCGAAAATTTTGTTCCCCGTTACTCCCCGATTCCCCGTCCCCGAAAATTTTGCTCCCCGTTCCCCGATCCCCGTTCCCCGAACGCTCTCCCCGGGGAAAAATATCAGAAATTTTTTCCAATTTTTATGAAAATTTTTAAGGAAATCGTCCATTTTTTGTCCAAAAAAGCCAATTTTTCCGCCCAAAAAATTATTTGTCATCCAATTTCCGAACATAGGTATTATATCAGGGTTGCCAAATGTACTTTATTTAAAGATTTGTACTTTATTTGGACCCTCCAATCTTTAAAAAAATTGTACTTTAAAGTACTTTTTGTACTTTTTTCAAAAATTTTGGAAATTTAGAGAATTTTTTCCAAAAATAAAATATTTTGGGTCTTAGATTGAGTTGAACACCATTATTAATCATTAATATATTTTTTGTAATCTTTATATAGTAAATTGTAAGAAATTAATAAAAAGCTCTAATTAAATTTCGGCCAGGCCGCAAGCCAAAAAATGACCAATTTTCTTACCGAAATGTGACCAAAAATTGAAAAAAT
>JAQIYK010000402.1:0-14632 GCA_034700465.1 Rotylenchus robustus
TTTCAGCAAAATCGGACTTTTCTGTGGGTTTTTAGGAAATTGGCGCGCACGAGGGTGGGCGAGAGATAAGGGAAAGAAGAGAGAGCGGCAGAGAGGCAGAGAAAAACACACGCTGCAAAAAAAAAGAAAGGGAGGTGGGAGCAGTGTGTTAACCTTAAAGGCTAGTACAAGACCTTAAACCTTATAAGCTTAAGATCGCGTACCAGGTATAATATATACCACGTTTCAATAAGTCAACTTAATTTTAAGATTGCTTTGCTTGTGTTAATGGTACGCTCCCAGGTTCCATTTCTCCCATAAAATAAATTCATTCAGTATGCATGAATTTTACTTAGAACCGTTTAAAATCAAGGGACGTGCTATTGCTATCATACGTGCATGAAAAAACAGAAAGAAAACGAAATTAAATAGCATTTTTCAAAATCAAGCAACATTTTCTAATTTTTAACAATGGGTTTTTGGTTAAGTAAAGGGTGGGGAAAACCGTACTAGTTAGTAACTTTCTTTCTTAAAACTTCCTTCAATATGTTGTTTTAGATTTTACTTTTGATATTTTTGATTTATCGGGGATTAAATCGACGAATAATGGCGAGTCCAGGTGAGGCAATTCTTGCACTGCAAGGAAAACGTACTACAGGACAATCAATAAGAAGTCAAAATGGTAAGGATTTTTGCTTGAATAAGGAATAGAATGAATTCAATCAATGTTTAGTCATGGCAGCTGTGGCAATTGCAAATGTTGTTAAATCATCTTTGGGACCCGTAGGGCTGGACAAAATGCTCGTGGATGATGTTGGAGTAAGAATTTTCGTGTAAAGCCTTTTTAAGATAATTTTTAAGGATGTAACAGTAACAAATGACGGGGCGACAATTTTGAAATTGCTTGAAGTGGAACATCCGGCCGGAAAAATACTCGTGGATTTGGCACAACTTCAAGATGAAGAGGTTAAATTCTAAACAGATTTGATTAAAAAAGCTTATTAATTAGATAACTGGTGAGTTCATCACTTGATCATTTAATTTTAGGTGGGCGATGGAACAACTTCAGTTGTTATTATTGCTGCTGAACTGCTAAAGGCGGCTGATGAGTTAGTCCAGAAAAAGATTCACCCGACCAACATTATCAATGGCTATCGTTTGGCTTGCAAAGAGGCCGTTCGCTACATGACTGAGAACCTTTCTTTTCCAGTCGAGGAACTTGACCGACCCAGTCTAATCCGAGTGGCCAAAACTTCAATGTCGTCAAAATTGATAGGATCGTATGTGTTTATAAACAACTTTGTAAGACACATGCAGAACTTTATTCATTAACAGTGAATCCGACTTTTTCGCTGAACTCTGTGTGGACGCCGCTTTGGCTGTGAAGCGAACAGATAAATCCGGCAAAACTACATTTCCCATAAATACCATCAATGTGCTGAAAGCGCATGGAAAATCGAGCAAAGAAAGTCTACTCATCAATGGCTATGCTCTGAACTGTACTCGTGCCAGTGATGGTAAAATTGATTTACATTTTATAACAAATTTATAAACTCCTTATTTAGCCATGCCTCGAAAAGTTTTGAACGCAAAGATAGCATGCTTGGACTTTTCTTTGCAGAAAACGAAAATGCATCTGGGAATTTCAGTGATTGTTGAAAATCCTGAGAAAATGGAAGCAATTCGTAGAGAGTAAGTTTTTTATAGTTTATTTTGATGTGTCTTTTTATTGCTTAATATATTTTAGAGAACTTGAAATAACAAAGCGCCGTGTCGATAAAATTGTCAAATCTGGTGCAAATGTTGTGTTGACAACTGGTGGAATTGACGACCTTTGCCTAAAGCAATTTATTGAAGCCGGAGCAATGGGAGTTCGCCGATGCAAAAAAGCTGATCTTAAACGTGTTGCCAAGGCAACTGGAGGTTAAACAATTAAGTAACTAATTAAAACTGACTGATTGAGTTTAAGCCACGCTGACTGCTTCGTTGGCTACTTTGGAGGGCGATGAACAATTTGATGCATCGCTGCTTGGTTCAGCGGAGGAAGTTGTTCAAGAGCGCATATCCGATGATGAGTTGATTTTGATCAAAGGACCAAAGGCGAAATCGTCTGCTTCCATTATTTTACGGTTTAAATGCTTTTACATAATAATTCAGTAATAACCATGTTTATATTTTAGTGGAGCTAATGATGTGATGTTGGAAGAAATGGAGCGAAGTGTTCACGATGCTTTGTGTGTGGTCCGAAGAGTTCTTGAAGGGAAGAAGCTGGTGGTTGGTGGAGGTGCTGTTGAGACAGCTCTTAACGTGTATTTGGAAAATTTTGCTCTGAATTTGGTTAGAATTCAGAATTTTCAAAAAGTTTTTTTTTGCAATCCAGACCAGTCGCGAACAATTAGCCGTTGGCGCATTTGCTGACACACTGCTCGTTATTCCGAAGACATTGGCAACCAACGCGGCGCAAGATTCAATCTCTTTGTTGGCAAAGCTACGTGCCTTTCACAACCGCAGTCAAACGGACAAAAAATTCGAAGACCTGAAATGGTTTTGTAACATACACAAAATTTTGATAAAATTGTAATTTTCAGGTCTGGACTTGATTTGGAGGAAGGAGCTGTGACGCAGAATCGTGAGGCTGGCGTATTCGAACCACTGGTGAGCAAAGTGAAAAGCTTAAAGTTTGCGACCGAAGCTGCGATTACCATTTTGCGTATCGATGACCTGATAAAGTTAGACAAAATCGACAAGAAAGGGGGCCATGACGAGGACGAGTGTATGTGAATGAAATGATCCGATAGAGTCGTTGACAATAAATGCAACTTTGTTGTTATTGCTAAATCTCAAATTGTTATGCTTTGATTTTTTTCATATATACTACATGCTTTAATAAAAATGAACTTTATTGATCATATTTTGCTTGTTTGAATGTTATTTAAGCACACATGATATTTTATTTTTAAACCTAATTCAGTAAAATGACATCTCAAGATTAAAATACTGCTGAACGAGCATGGTTTGCGAAAAATGTAAATTTATCCATTATCCATATTGAATTTGGTTTATGGACCTTTTTATTGAAATTTAGGCACCAACAAGCTTTCAAAGTTGGCCACCGTACATGTTGACAAAGCTGTTCAAGGTTCAAAGCGCATAACAAATGAAAACAAACTGCTCAGCTCGAAACAAAAGTACATATCTTATATATGAATAATTTCGCATTGTATTCAAACATGGATATGAACATTGCGTTATTATATTTTTACTTGTAATTTGAATTTAGATTCAAACCGGGAGTTGAACAATTTAAGAAATGTCGAATTTGCAATAAAATGACGCATCATGCTGCGGCACACTATTGCCAAGGTAACGATTGAATTTACATTGAGAACGTAGATATGTAATTTAATTATAAAAGTCATTTAAGAACCATTAGGAAGAATGTCATTGAACAAATTGTACTTTAAGACATTTTTCATAGGTGTACAAGAGGGGTTAACATCTGGCGAATGAGGGGGGGGGGTCAGAGGCCATTTTCGGTGCGAATGACCAAAAAATTAGTGAAAATCGCTAATTCTAATAAAAATTAAAGAAAAAATTTGTGATACTATTTTTCCTGCTTTTAAAACGTTTTTTCGCTGTCGATTTACAGAAAAAGCCTGTTGGTGAACTGAAATGAGACTCCCCTTGTACACCTATGACATTTTTTATTGCTTATGTTGTTAGTTTTTTTTGTTGCTTTGTTTTGTTAGTATATTATATTAATGACCTTTTTCCAGATTGTGCTTATCAGAAGGGAATATGTCCAATGTGTGGAAGAAAACAATTGGAAACAGTTAAATACAAACAAAGTCTGACGTGATCTCTTGTTTTTGATGCAAAAATAAAAAAAAAACATTTAGAGCTCGCAGCTCGATATGTATATTTGTATATATTATATATAGCTTTTTTCTCCGAGCAGGATTTATTTGCCGAATTCTTTCATATATCGAAACGAAAGAAAGAATGTGCGAAAAAGATGGTAAGCAGACGCAACAGGAATTTCTTGCTCTCATTTTTTTATTTTCCCTTATTCGCTTCAAAAAACGAATTCAAACAGAACAAGACGTTAAATAAATCCTGCTCGGAGAAAACTACTTTATATCGAATTGATTACTTGTCTATGTCAAACAAATATAATGTTTTTATGTATGTTTATATATTTGATATATGAAATATGAAACGTCAAAAAGTGAATGTTGACTTATTACATAACAATAAGCGTATACGATTGAAGATTGGCGAAATCGCGGAATATCATAGTTGAAAAAAAAACCGTTCGGAATTTTCAATTTATCATTTTTGTGAAAGATGGGATTTTAAAAGAATTTTTCTTAAAAATAGTTTCATTAGCTGTAATCTTACCATCACTGATCAGTATCCAGTATACACAATAATAAAATTCATATTTTCAAAATTAGATTAATGTTTACAATTAACCTGGAATTTCAAATAATAAGTACATCTTTTTCATACGGAAAATTTCCTCAATTGGTGATCTAACTTTAACTTGTAATTAACTAATTAAGTCTTTGGTTCTTCAGCTGATGAGGTTCTTTGGCCGCAAGTGAGTATTATCAATTTTTACTGGGACGAATTGTCTGAACTTTGAATTTTTCTCTTTTTTGTTTGGTCTCTGGTTTATCATCAGAAATTGGTCTCTCTAGTGAAAGAACAACATCAAAATTATACGAAATAAAAGTAACATTTAGAAGCAAAGACAAGCGCGAAATCACTACTAAATTGTTGCACGGCAAAAGAGCTATGGTCATGGAGCACAATGGGGCGATCTCCGCTGATGTCGAAGAGATTGCCGCTGGGCACCATGTCACGCCGGTAGACATGACAACAGCCACCAGCAAACTTCAATTGGAGGTAACATGACTGGGTGGGAAAAGAGATAATGGAATTGCTTAAATTTTTTATTTCAAAACATTGAGATTTTTTCCATTAAATTAGGAAATACGCAGTTTCATTTTAGGCAGTGTGATTTGGAAATTTTCTTACGAAATGTGTCAAAACTCAAAACCTATCCACTCTTAAGCTTATTCTTCTATCCTCCCAAAAATACCAAATATTTAAACATTGCTATTTTTATTCAGGCTGCTGAAGTTCGAAATCCTTCGAATAAACCGAATTGGACCTCTTATTTGCGTTCTCAGCTGGTCCCACAAAATGAGTACAACTTCATTGTGGCATTAGAAGCAGCAAAGAACAAACAGGAGCGGGATGAAGTACTGAACAGAGACAAATCCAACTCGGCGAAGTGCTTAATCAATTTGATAATTGAAGTGGCCAAGGATCAACTCATCCGATATGTACTCACAGTTTTTGACGACTTATTACAGGTATGGACTAATTGTTAATATTGTATTGGATAGTAATGTACGAGAAATTCAAGGAGGACAAATCCAGAGTGGAGATCTTCCATGATTTTGCACGTCGGCAAAAGCGCACAATATGGTCATGGTTTCAAGGAATTCTTACGCGGAATGACGGTTTTATTGTGAACCAAGTATTAATTCACAGATTGAAAAAGATTTAAATTAAAAAATTGAATTTATAAGATGTCTTCAGTGTTCTCAAAATTGGCTTGCTATGGAACGGTGCTTATGGAGGGCCAGGAATTGCAAGCATACTTCAATTTTCTGAAGCAGGAGTTGCGAAATACGGTACTAACTTTATCAAAATAATTTCACAAAACGTTGAGTTTAAACGATTTTTTTTATTTAGGCCGAAAAGTCGATTTTTAGGGTGCATTTTTATTATTGCACCAAAAAACCGCGGTTTTAGGGGTGTATTTTTTGGTTTAGTAGCTAAATATTGATAGTTTGGCGGCGCCATTAGGCGCCGCGCGGAAATTTTTTTAAAGGTTTGGGTTTATAATGAGATTCTATTGCAAAAATCATAGTGTCGCGCGGCAAAATTTTTTCGCGAATTTTGAAAACATAAGGGGGACCCTATTAAAAATTTAATTTCTGGCATTTCGGGGGGGTGGAGGCGGGCACCCCCCTCGCCCCCTATCTACGCCCCTGAGTTTAAACATTTTATTGTCTTAAAGAACAACGAGTACATTAACACATCGGTTCGCTGCCTGCAAATGATGCTGCGAAAAGAGGAATATCGCAAGAAATTTATTGAGTATGATGGTCTACCGAGCATAATGTCCGCGTTGGATGGTCGTGCCAACTTTCAACTGCAATATCAGCTCATTTTCTGTCTTTGGTATCTAATTCAGGAGCAGATTATATAGTTATGGCAAACAAAGTTAAATAAAATTCTACTTTTAGGTGCCTTTCATTTGACCACACTATTGCACAGTTTATCCAGGAGTTGGGCGTTATCCAAGTTCTTGGCGATATTCTGTCCGAATGTTCCAAAGAGAAAGTTATTCGGATTATTCTGGCGACATTCCGAAATTTGTTAGAGAAAATTGACAACAGGGAAGTCGTCCGTGAGTCCGCACTACAGATGGTCCAGTGCAAAACATTGAAAACTCTTGAACTGATGGATGCCAAGAAATTTGATGATCCTGATCTGGTTTATACTTACATAGTTTTTCGATTAACAAATCCGTAAAGTAACTGTTATAGGTTGATGACATTGAATTCCTATCTGAACGCCTCCATGTATCTGTGCAAGATTTGAGTTCATTTGATGAATACTGCACTGAGGTCAGGTCCGGCAGGCTTCAATGGAGCCCAGTGCACAAGTCGGAGAAATTCTGGCGGGAAAATGCCCAACGGTTCAATGAGAGGAACTTTGAATTGATCAAGTTAGTACATAATTGTTGGGCGACAAATTCAAAATTAATTGACTTGAGAATACTCATCAAAATTCTGGAGACCTCGAATGATCCACTGGTTCTTTGTGTGGCAGCACATGACATTGGAGAATATGTTCGGCACTATCCTCGCGGAAAAACGTACATTTTAACGTTTAATTTGCATATGTTTAAGAATTTGTAATTTTAGGGTCGTGGAACAGTACCAAGGAAAACAAGCAGTGATGAAATTGCTTAGCGCAGAAGATCCAAATGTGCGATATCACGCTCTGTTGGGTAAGCCTTACTAATCCAGTTTAGCCTATCTCTTTTGTTCTTAAGCTATTCAAAAGCTAATGGTGCACAATTGGGAATATCTGGGAAAGCAAATTGAAGTGCCGGAAGGCGCGAAAGGGGGCGGTGACGAAGCTAAGGAAGCGAAGAATCGGACCTAAACATTTGTTTGATAATTCCATTCTAATGATGCGGTTGCATGTCGCTGCAAAATTCTCTCAAGCGGGGGACGTATTTAAATTATGGCATACGAAACAAATATCTAAAACTTTTCTTCAAATAAGATATACGACCAAATTCCAAAATACGCCCCCTACTCTCATTACAAATTTTAGAGTGCACGCATCTGTAGATACATAGGAACTGTTTGTCCTTTTGTTCGGTTGTGATAGATTTTATAATTCGTATACAGAATATACTTATTTTCCACACAAATAATGCTAAATCACAATATATTGTCATTAAGTCACTTTTTGCACGCGCACTACATTCATTCACTCATTTCATTGTCATTTGAAAAAGTAAACTTGCAAATACAAATGATCATAATTCATAAGTAGCAAATATATTTTGATCTGGTATTTAAAGACAAATAAATGAGTAATTAGTAAAGTGAATGTAATATAATAGAATTAATACTAAATTTTGCAATAAAAGGAGATGCCGAAGTTGCCCACGCCCAATTATCAGCTCGATGACCAAAGTGTTTATGCGCCTTCGGAAGACACTTTTTTGTTGCTTGATGCACTTGAAGCGGACCGCGAGGTAACATTTGTTAATTTAAAAAAACGAAAAAATAGAGCGGGAAAAGGTGGATTCGGTGGTTATGATTTTTCGTATAGTTACGGGAATTTAGGAAAAAATCCGGATTCTAACTTTCCATTCATATCTATTGCTATAGCGAATTGCCAGTCTTTGTCCCACACTTTGTGTGGAGGTCGGCTCCGGTTCCGGGGTTGTGTCTGCTTTCCTACATAATTTGATCAGAACAACCGATTGTGCTAATGAAAAGCCTGGAGTTCAGGAAGCATCAACCTCCAATCCTGCAAGGTTCATAACACATTAGGTTATTTGATTAAGCCCAAATTTAATAATTGAGGAGAAAATATGTTAAAAAGCCGAAAATATGTTTTTTTAAATAGGAAAAGCATTGTTTGTTTGTGCACCGATTTAAACTCAAATGCGTTGCGGTGCACACGCAGAACGTTCCAATTAAACGCCGCCATGTCGAGTGCATCACTGCAACTGGTCCACTGCAACCTGCTGGACCCATTGGTCCAACGGCTGAACAATTCCGTAGATGTTCTGTTGATGAACCCACCCTATGTGCCAACAGAAAGTCTTCCACAGAATGAGCATGTACATAAGTTTATTCAACTTTTCACAAACTACAAGAATGTTTTAAAAAATAAAATTAATGTGACAAATTTTGTTTTGCGTAAATAATATGTACTCCCTCCGTTATTTATGAAGTTTAGGCCCCCTTTTTGGCAAATTTAATTTTATGAATTTTTTGAAAACAGAACCTTTTTGGTTTTTAAAAAAGGACCTAAACTCGATAAGTATACTACCTCCACCCCCTACACCCTAGAAGATTAAAAAAATTGAATCCACAAAAGAATTTCTTATACTAAATGACATTTACATAAATGATCATGTTGTTTATTTTTCGAATACAGGAATTGTGCTATGCAGGTGGTCCTTGTGGTCGAGCAATCATCGACCGGTTGCTGCCGAGTGTGGCCAGCATTCTCTCCCCAAATGGTCTCTTTTATCTCGTCGCGCTCAAAGAAAATGGCATTGACGAGCTCACATCCCCAATATTATGGTTAGTACTTTGAATTTTACCGTGCATTTTAAATTTTAGAAGATATTTAGTGAAAAGCATCGAATCGAAGGGTCAATAGTGTTGGAAAGGCAGTGCCGAAATGAACATCTGTACGTGATCAAATATGCACGGAAGGATGCTGATAAGGACATAACACTTGTGAAGATAAGGTTATTAATGTTAATTATTGAATTTATTTAAGTGACGATAATTATTTATTCAGTAAAGCGGATAGCATCGAAACCAAAGAAGAAATTGCGCCTCCAAAGGTCTTGCCCGCTCCCAGCAGCAGTACAACACCTTCAAAAATTGTCGTATACCTTAAAGCAGTCGGAGGTGCCCCACAACTGGACAAGCAGAAGACAAAACTTGCGGCCACACCGAGCCGGTCAATTGCCGACATCCAAAAGTATCTGAGGAACTGGCTCAACTTGAAGCCGTCGGACTCGCTGTTCCTGTTTGTCAATGAATCATTTGCGCCCTTCCCGGAGCACACCATTGGGAATCTGCACGACTGCTTCGGTTCACGCGAAAAACTGTACCTCCAATACTCGCTAACGCCTGCATGGGGATGACCATGACCAATACTCTAATTAAATTTTAATAAGCCTTTCAAATATTTTTATGCTGCCTACAAAATATGTATTAGTCAGATGAATAAAAAAAATAGAAAAACTAAATGTGTATTTTGGGTATGAATTTGTAAAAATGCTCTCCCATTCAGGTTTAGTTCATATCTCTCGTTAATCTCCTCCTATAAGGAGGGGGGCATTGATCCACTTTCTCGGTTTTCATCCGCTTCATCAGTCGTGTCCGAATGTGATGGTTCTGACTCGGTCCTGAACTTATGTGCATGCTTTAGTTACAATGATTAGTGATGTTCACAAACAACCTGCTTGGTGGTCGCGCTACACTTTCTGGCGTCAACTCCACACTTTCTGGTGTCATCGGCGGATGTTCATCCCTTATTAGTTGGTCTCTTCTCTCGAACAGTTCTTGGCTTCTTGCCCCATCGCCGTTCTCGACCTCCCCTTCGGCTCCTGCCACGATCTTCTCGACAACCGCACTCACAGCACGTCGATCAATGTCCACCAGTTTGTCCGTAAAAAAGGTCAACCCGCTTGAGGTAGGCACATTGGGCAGGCATCCGTCCACTGTGTGCGTGACAATTCGTCTCAGTCTGGCCAAACGTTCCTCCTCGTTGACAGCGTCGTTTTCCATTGCCGGACATTCAAAGTGGACACAGTGGAACACCTCGTTTGCGGAGTTGTGTGTGCCTTTGCAAATTTTTTAGGAAATTATTTTTATTTTTGAATTTTACCAACGATGCGTACAAACACAACGGGTTGTCGATGAAATTGCACAGTTTGCCAGCTTCTGAACATTTTTATTTGCATTAATTGGTAAATTCACGAGTTCCGAGCGACTCTACCTGCATTCGTTAACCTCCGCAACTTTAACCCACTTGGACTGATCTGTCGACACTTCAATGTAAAATGAGTACCACCGGTCGTCACAATCCCAAAGCAATAGTCTGAACAAAAGTGAAGTTGCTTAAAACATATTTTCTGTTCAAAATTAAAAAATTTAAACTTCATTGTCTCAATAAGGTATGGCTGAGGAAGCTGGACCACCAAAGCACCACTTCCCAACTGATGACATGTGTACCTGAACAAATGGGCATTGATAATAAACATGGCCATATTTTTCACATTTTTAATTATCAAGTTTATTTTAAATTTTGTCAAAAATCCAACTAACCCGTCATCCCAGTCATAGTTCTTGGTGTCCCCGTTGAGTAGTGCATTTCTGCTCCGCGAAACTCCTTCAATTACAATTGCATTGTTTGCAATGGTGGCAACATTTAGACGGGGAACTGCAATGGTAAATGATATTTCCAACAATCCAATATTCGATTTATTACTTTGCAAGGTTGAACCGATGTCAATGTCAAATGTTTCCGTGGTGTACATTGCTTCAAAACGGCTCAATTGAAAGGTGTTGTTAACCGAGCAGTGAGTTCCCACCACACTTAAACAAAAATTTGAATCAAAAACTTATAAAAATTAAACATACCGAATGAACTTGACAACACGTTCATCGAACAGTAAATTTTGTCGAGACCGACAAACATAGTGACAATGGTCAATGACACGAACCCAGTCCATGCGATCGATGCTCACCTTAACAAGATTCACAATTCAACAAATTATGTAATGTTGTAAAAGAAAATTACTTCAATAAAATATGAATAAGTACGCTGATCACGGTCCATTAAATGAAATTTGATGTTGTTGAGGATGAAAGGACGCCCCAACTCAATCTAAACATTTTTCAATAAAACAATCTAAACTCAAAAATAAAATTCATACAGTTATTCCGGGATCTCGCGGATTGATCAAATGCTTGGTGTAAGAGCGATCAGTGGGATCAACATTACCCTCATCTTCACTGCTTTTGTGCACTACCAACAGAGCAGACCTAAAGTCCCCAGTGATCACTTTGGCGCCAAAAATCGGAGTTGCCACATTTGTTCCGGGAACTGAAATTTTGGAATTAAACTCAAATGTTAAAAAAACCTGTAACTCACACAAAAAACCCCTGTAACTGAGCTCCGAATTTCTTTTCGTGTTCTGATCCTTGATGGCATCCAGTATTTGGTCGGCACTAATTAGGCCAGAGTCTCTAATTGGCCCAAACAATTCATTCATCTTGAGCAGAGGAAGTCGTATTTGTGCAAGGACGGGTGAAAAATGTTGCGACTGGAAATAATTTTATCACTAAACTTTGCATTTACATTTTTCAACCTCGTCCGGATGTGAGTCTATCCAATTTTTGATGGCAAAGAATATTTCCAATTCTGGCGCACAAAAGGAGTTTCGTCCAAGTATTTGGATGAATGCGGATGCAGGCAGTTGAAGAAAGGACTTAAAAAATAAAATAACATTGAAATCACTGAATGTAATAAAGATCATTTTTTGAGAAATATTTTAGTTTAAGGATTACTTGGTTTGAAAGAAGTTCTGAAGCACAATTGTCGATAAAGTCCAAACATGCTGTTATCAGACCTTCAATTGAATATAAATGTGCCACAGTGAAGATTGAACAAACATTCCGATTTTTCAGTATCGACTAAACATAAAATTAACAAAATTAAGTAAAATATAATCAAATTTTAAGACCTTTAAATATTCAGGTATGGCAAGTTCCAGCTCGGTGAAGCCATATTTGTGGACAAGTGCAAGCATGTCCAAGACGAGAGTGAGCTCAAGTGACTTCAATTGCAATTTCCCCGTGTAAATGTATTTTAGGAGAGCCTTAAACAACCAGACTAAACGTATTAACATATTGAAAATATTGCCTTGAATGCTTGAACAGGCGTGTCGACAAGAGTAACTTCAGCTTCTACAGATTCGCGCATACCACCATAAAGCATTGCTCTAAAAACAAACTGTTATTGCTATTACTGTAACTTGTAAGTGGAAAAATAAGGAGAAAACCAACTTGAAATATGAGCTGCGTGTTGCCAAAATCATTCGATGTACTGGAAAGCGTTGTCCTTCAACAATCAACACAAGATCGCTGCATTCCTCATTCAGATAAAGAGCCGCAATTTGCTCCACCAACTGGGCGATGTGTTGAATTTCGCCGGCTTGGCCTAATAAAGCAGTTTCATTTCAAACCTCAATAAAATGTGAAATGACATACTCAAACAGGACATTCTGTTGTTCAACGAAGAGGCCGAGTTGACTTCTTGGAGACCGGCTTGACTTCCAGCCAGGCTTGCGGCACTTCCACAATTCCGCAGGGCGGGATAATAATGTGTGCTCATCAACTATATACAAATCTAAATTTTGGTTATTCATTTATTTGTTAATCTGTAAAATAATGAAATATTCCCTATAACTATAAATAACAAAATATAAACCGTACATTACTTGATCGGTTACTTTGTCTACATATAACAAATACACATAATGATGTAAAAAATTTAACGTTCAAATTGCAAAGATGAAATCAAAGTGAAAACAATGCAGATCGTTCATCACCAAATTGTCAGATCATTCAACGCCCAAATCCGCCATAACGACCAGCGCCTCCGCCTCCCATCATGCGGTTGTCACGCTCTGGTCCTCGATCTCCTCCAGGACGACGGGGACCCCCATAAGGCAGTGGACCGCCATTTCCACGCCCAATCAAACCTGCTGCTTCAGGCGGACTGATGACAACATCGATAAAATCGCCAACTTCAAATTTGCACTGACTGAGCTAAATAAAAAAGATTCAACATAGGGTTGTATTGTATCTTGTATGTACATGTTTTAGCCATTTTGGTCCAAAATGTTATTTTTGTAAGGAAGGAATTTTTGGATTTATCATTTATTCCACACCCCAATTTTTCCTTTTGAAAAAACAAAAATGCGAATAAACTAAACTTGTAACATAAATAAAGGAAATTATACAAACGTTGAGCATACCGTTTTATCATCGTCATGAGATCTTTGTCCACTAATTGTGATTCCAATATCATGCATTTGGTAACGTGCCGAATGACGATCGGGTGTAACTAAATTTATGAAAGTCAATTAATTGAGCAGCAATTTGCTGTTTTACCAATGGCAAAATTGAACTCAGTGCCTCTGCGACGTGCATCCGGATTGACGTCTTTTATTAGAGAAGTAAGCTCCTTCAGAGTACAATCCAACCTGAAAGTTAATAGATACATACAAAAATTCAAATATTGTAAAAACCAAGTGTAAATCTGAAGTTCATTGGGCGGAACGGAACCACGAGCATACTCGCCAGGTGAATTGTGGCGGCCATGCGCACAGAAAATTCGTAAAAGCAAAGGACACATCTAAAGAAGAAAATATATGTTATGTATAATCGTCCTCGACCCCCTTCCTTGAGATTGAGATGAGCAAAAAAAACATTTTTAGAATGTACATATTTATCAGTTTTGATTTAGTTTATACAAAAAATTAAATTTTTGACAAAATTAACGGTGTAATAACGGATGTTAAGTGTAATTTCCTAAATCCTAAAAAAATTAAAACAAAATTGAACCTTCTCACGATCAATGGTTTTCTCAACGGGAACTTCCACCTGAGACACGACATGTGAGGAAGACATTGTTGAATAATGAAGATGAAGTAGTATATAAGCAACTTTTTTGATTTTCCTTAAAACAATAATGCAATCAAAAAACAAAGCATAGTTACGTTGTTATGTATATACAATATCAGGCACTAGTTTGAAATCCCCCCATCCATTTTTTTTACTTTTTTCAATTTTTTTTTGGCTTAAAAACATAGGGCCCATAGGGGGGCCTTTAATTTTGCAAAAAATTGCAAAACCATAAGGGGACCCTTTTGTTTTGCACAAATTGGATGGGGGATTTTAAACTACATACATATAACAAACAAAAACTATCTGTTGGACTTATCTTCGGAATAACAACAAAGGAACAAAGAACAAACAACACAACACATACATCAGGGGAGGTTCCAGGATTTGGCCATGGGGGCACATCTATCTGCAAATCGGTCAAAAATTTTCGCCGCGCCTTTTGCGGCGATTTTTCCTACCATGGGTTTATCCCTTATTTTTTCATATGACTGCAAAAAACCAGGGGCCCATTCTGCGAAAAACCAAGGCCCCATTGTAAAAAGCTATTTTTTACTTCCAATTGTTCCAAATTCATTTAAAAATGATACGGGCCATCAGGCCCG
>JAQIYK010000403.1:0-14616 GCA_034700465.1 Rotylenchus robustus
CCAATACGTCGTATTGAAATTTTTTTGGAAAGTGTCGGCTGAAAAAAACGAGTCTAAAAATGGTCAATTTTCTGACCGAAATGCGACCAAAAATAGCCAAACCCCCCTCCAGGATACGGGCCTGCTACTAATGGGAAATATTTATCATAAAAATATCCAACTTGTTTGTATTGTAGACAGCTGTTTGTATATGGATTTATTTATCGAATAATGTTGAATGAAGTAATATGCTTGATAACCAACATGCAATGGTAAATACCGGGAGTCTCTAATGATTGATAAGGTCAATGATCGAAATTAAGGAGATTTCAAAGCTAACAGGGAGTGAATATACGGGGTACATAGCTTTCTTTTCGGAAGTTTATGTCACACACTTTAAGGGAAGTCTTAATATTTCTTCAATAAGTTTATTCATTTTCTGGTCCCAATTCCCAAGCTCATTGTGGTCGGTTCCATCCTCCAAAAGAACGCTCCAGTTCCTGCGCGGCCGCCATCAACAGGGGTTCCGATTGTTTGGTGGAGACCAGCTGGACACCCAGGGGAAGGCCCGTGTTGTGGTCGAGGCCCACTGGGCAGACCAGCGCGGGGAAGCCAAGCACGTTGAAGAGTTGGGTGTAGGCCAAGTTGAAGGGGGTGAACACGCCCTGGCGGTGGAACGGCGCGACGGTTGGCCACGGAGGCAGCATCAAAATCCCGTTGTCCCCCAACGCATTGGTGATCTGTTCGCGCAACTTTTCCAGCTTGTGAATCATCTGTTTTTAAAATAAAGTAATTTTTTAAATCTACAATATTCTTTCCCATTTTTAATAGGTTTACTAGTTGCACGCAAGTTAGTCACCACACAAAAACCAATTAAATTGAGAGAAAAACTTTATAAAAAAATTTCATTATTTTTTTCTAAACTATTTACATAAAACAAATTGTCGCTTACGAATTCGCGCTCCCCTTCATTACGACTCTCTACGAATGCGTGCAAAAAAGCAAATTGCCAGCCACAGCATGTCAAGTCAGATTCACCCTTCATAAACTTTGGCAGTTCGGCAAAAAGTTCGCTGACTTTCTGAATTCGTAAAACATACATATTGATAGTTAATTTTTTGTTGCTAACCTTAGCTGGTTCTCCAAAGCCGAATGCGCCCCAAATTTCGTACAAATGATGTGCCAGCGGAAAGTCGATTTTATGAGCAGTCAGATTGAGACGTTTTTCGAAGTGGCTTACCGACTAAATAAAATGATTGCAATTTCGAATTTTTCTTTAATTTTCAGAAAATATACCTTTTTAAGGGCATGGCGCATCTCGGGATGCACTTTTTCAACAAACCATATGTTCAAGCTTTCCATGTAGAAAATTTTCGATTCTGTCAGCCTCGACTTTGCCAACTCGCAAGCATTATTTACGTCAATAGGTGGTTTGCCGGCTAATACCTATATACCGAAAAAAATAAAATTTAATAATTATAAAATTACCGCAAAAACCAATGGCAAGTCTTCCGCATAACGACAGAGTGGACCGATGGACCATTGAGCACGTCCAATTTCGGAAGTCAGTTCGGGCACAAAACCTCCCAGCGGGATCAAGTCTATAAAGGCAAACAATGAAATCTAATGACCAGGACCAGTGGCGGCGGCAGAGGGGAAACCGGGGAAGTGCCTTCCATGGTCGGCGGAAGAAGTTATCCAAATAAAATAATTATTTTCCTTATTAAGAAAAGTTGCTATTTTTCCAAATTTTCCCCGGTGGCGCCTATCGGCATCACCGGGTCTTATAATCTGAAATTTCTTATAGTCAATTTCCAATAAAGAAGTCACTAATTTTTCAAAATTTTCCGGGCCTTATAATCTGAAAATTCATAATCAATTTCCCATAGAAAAGTCACTAATAAGTTTTTCAAAATTTTACCGGTGGCGCCTATCGGCACCACCGGACCCCCACTTATAATTGATTACAGTGTTGATATGAATGCAAAATTGTACCTTTGCAATTGATTTTTGTCGCAACAGTATTGATGTTGTACTAAATTTTTCTTTAAAATACACCCTTAAAGATCGACTTTTTGGAAAAAGTGCCCCACATGGCAAAATCCTGGCGCCGCCTATGCCAGGACCGTCACACAATACAATTGTGTTAAAACTACACAAATATATAAGACAAAACTAATTTTGTTTACAATACCTTTTGTAGGTTTTAGCCCGAAAATTCCACTCATGAATGCTGGAATGCGCACTGAACCGCCCAAATCGTTGCCAATGCCAAATATGGAGGCCCCAGCAGCCACAACTGCACTTTCGCCCCCGCTACTTCCTCCGGGAATGCGACGCGCATCGTACGGGTTGGATGTTCGACCGAAAGTCTCGTTCTCCGTGCACCAATTCATCGCCAACTTGGGCAAGTTTGTTAATGCAACCATAATACCACCGGCATCACGAAGTCTAAAATTTACAATTATATGTAAATTTTTATGATGTAAAACCTTGACATGACAACTGAGTCTTTCTCTGCTGGTTTGTTGTTGCGAAACTTGTTGAATCCGGCTACGGAGACAAAACCTTTTACGTCCATGTTGTTTTTGAATGTGAATGGGACTCCCAAAAGTGGTTTGGTGTTTGCCAACTTAATTTTTAAAGATTTATAAAAGCTTTAAAATATTTTAAAAAAGAAGAAATTATATTATTTTATTAAAAATAATACATTTTTAAACTCTTGGGATTGTTTGTCAAGCTGTGCCACATAGTCATCAATGGCCTTTGCTGTTTTACGAGCTGCCTCAAAATCGTTCATTACAATGGGATTTATCTGAGACTGAACGCGTTGAATGCGCTTAATGTACGATTCGACCAAGTCGGAGGAAGTTATCTGTAAAATTCGTAGACATTACTTGTATTTTTTGGATGCAACAAACAAAAATTTATTTTGTTTCAAACTCGAGGATCTATAATCTATAAAAGTCAGAATGCTAATTCCAGACCTTATTAGGCCCAGGATGGCCAAAATCCGTATCTTTAAGCTATTTAATACGATATTAATTTGGATTCGAATGATTAAATTAATCTGAAAGCCTTCTGATGTAAGTAAGTCTAACCTGTCCTTCTCTAATTTTTTCAGCCGCTTTCTTCGCCGATAGACTGAGCAAAGGGTTGTTCAACTCTTCTTCGGTCCATTCCACACTTCGCTTCTGCTTTGACAAATAGGCCGAGAAGAGCGCGAAAATGGCGTTGACAATGGTAAAATAGAGCCAAGCGATCAGGGAAAGAAGCGGATAGAGACGCTGGATCAGCGTGAAGCGCAACATTTTCCCGATGATAATGTGATATCT
This sequence comes from Rotylenchus robustus, assembly GCA_034700465.1. NCBI lineage: Eukaryota > Metazoa > Nematoda > Chromadorea > Rhabditida > Hoplolaimidae > Rotylenchus > Rotylenchus robustus. The sequence continues at coordinate 3,315 of JAQIYK010000403.1, forward strand.
GGAGTTTAAATATTAGGAACTTATAATTTATCTGAAAAATTGTTAAGAATGGGATTTTTTCAATTAACCGTCCTTTAAAAACGTGTATCTTTTAACATTTTAATGGATTTTTTGGAGTAGAAAGTTTTTGACTCTATTGCACAGTTAAATGTTTTATGGACGGTTAATTTTAAGTTTTAAGTACGGTTAAGGTAAGGTTAAAGTCGGTTAAAAGAATCAAGGACGGTTAGTTTAATTCTTTACCGTTGCCCTTTTCATTCCAAAACTTGTTTACGAAGTGAATGTGTCTTAGTTAAAATTAAAATTGAAAGTTGAACGAAATAAAAAAAACCAATCAATTTATGATTTATGGGATGGGACCAAGGCCATAGATCAACAAAAACCCAATTCTAGTCAATTCCAGCAAAACAAATTAATAAATAAAAAAACGGCGACCTCACAAATAAAAACTTTAATTTTCTAACTTTTTCAAAAATTTTAATTCTATACTTACTACTTTTTACTTTTTCAGGCACCCCCCCCCCCTGATTTTTTTAATATTGGAATTGGGATTTGGAATTCGTCGGTGTGAAACTAAAACCCGTTGATTGCCCACGACAAAATAATCTTCAAATAGGAATTTTTCGACGCGAATGATTTTAAATGTATTTTGAAACTAACAGCAGTACAGTTACAGTGACAATAAAGCGAACAAAAAAATAAAAATGTAAAGAACACAAGGAAACAATCGCTTTAAAGATATCTTAACGGATTTTTATATTTTTGCGCCGGTTTTACCCACTCCTATCTATGACTCGTCAGCGTCGTCACTCGTACCAAAAAATAAAAAAGCAAACATTGACTTTGTTGAAATAGTGTTGTTTTCTTTAACGCGGCGATGAGATGAGAAGGAAGGGAAAGCAACAAGCAATAAATAACCAATGAGTAATGACACTTCACTTATTATCCAAAATTGGACGGACATTGGGAAAAATTTTTGGAAATTTTTGCCCGAGGGGGGTGGCGCAAAAATTTTCCCACCTGTGATAAAAATAAACAAAATATTCCATAAATAAAGTAATCAAGCATAATACGCTTTTAAAAATTTGAGCAACATATATTTATCTTTAACGTATAATTAAATTAACAATTAAACATAAAAATTATCAAATTGCAAAAGTTTTGAGCATCGCCTGTTCAATGGGGTGCAATTGTTCAGTGCCTGGAATGATCAGAGCATGAAGAGGTGGTCCCATATCAACAGATGTCATTTGCTCGAGGGAACAGTACACAATCTGCGACATTTAAAAAATGAACAAAATTAATTTATAAAATTCTTTTTTATTTATATGAAAAATTAGAAAACAAAAAATCCAAAATTTGGCTATGTTCACCTTCTGATCCTCCCATCCGACCCGCGCCAATCCGACAACCGGTGTCCGTTCATCAATTCCCAAATTTTGTTCATTTTCTTCGGCTTCTTTTCTTTTCTTCTCCAATGACTTCAAAATTTGGGAAGCAGCTGCTGAGCAAGTCAAAAAATGTGGTGGCTCAAACACTTTGTTACCCCTTAAAATTTGAACTTGAACATCAATATCGAAAAATATACAACTAAATTCAAACTTCATCAAATTCTCCACAGTTTGTTCCTTCATTTTAATGTCTAAAAATTTGATTTTTGACATTTTATAACCAATTTTTCAAGTCACCAAGGAGGCAAAGTGTGTGCATTCCGTTTGCGCGATTTAGAATAATTCTGAAAACGAATGATCAATTTGGACAAACTAAAACATTTAAAATAGGACCAACATTTTTTATTTATCCCCTGTATGGGGATAAAAAATATTTTTATCCCCTGTATGGGGATAAAAAATATCCCCTGTATGGGGATTTTTTTTTAAGATTTGTTTTAAAAAATGAGCTGACTTGTCCAGAAAGGAATGCGGTTCCCAACCTTCGGTCCACATCGGAATGGAAACAGTCGCGCCAAAATTGTACAACTTAAAACTCACAAAGCTCGGAGCCTTGGCTTAAAAAACCGGAAACCTGCAGTCCACAACATCCAACTGCATTCAGAATTGAAGCATTGTGTACCTAATTTTTATACTGATTTATTATGATGATGAATTTATCAAACAATTTTTTTATCTGATAAAATGCCAATTTTTGGACTCTTCGATTTTTAATCAATCTACTCTTTATTCGAACATTTTGGCGCTGGAATTTTGTTGGATTTTGCAGGAAACCTTTTTTAAATCCTACCACTTTGACAATTATTCCCATCTCACGGGCCCTCAGCATCAGATCAGTATGTGTTGTTGCACCAAACGGATCACCCACAACAAGCATGGCCACGTTATTATCGTCTCGCGCTTCCTCTAGAACTTGCTCTAAAAAATGTTTTTATTTTTCATTTGTGAAATCTTATGATCTTATCGGAAAAATATTTTTAGGTGTATGGAACTTTTGAGGTGGAGGGTTGACCCCGCTTGTACATATACATATGTACGTGGGGATATGTGTGGGTTTTGGCTTTTTATAGTAGTAGCATATTTCTAGATTAAAACTTATGGTTTGAAGAAAACAGCATCTTGAACCACTTTTCACTGGAAAAATTAGAAACCACCCTAACCTGCTCGCTGTTCGACAAGCTCTCTGTCTGCTTCCAATACTGGCCGTCCGTAAAACTCCTCCAAGTGAGCACAATTTAACCCGCGGGAAAGTATGCTTGTGTAACTCTCTAAATAAACTTTCGCACAATTGCGGACCTAAAGTTTCGCTATTTTAAGGATTTTTGTTTTTAAATTTTACCATACAATGTTTAGACCATTAACCGTAATATCACCGGTATCGCCAAGTCCTAGTCCGACCAGATAAAAAACCATTGTATTTAATTCTGAATCAACAAAACAAATTTAAAATACAAATTTCGTTTATAAATAAAAAATATTAAAAATGAATTTCAACTTTATGTGATTAATAATCAACCTCAATGTCAATGTTCAATGTGGTATAAAATTTCATATTTAAAGCTATGAAAAATGCAAAAATAAATAAATAATAATTATTTGATCTTCTGTTGATCAATTGTGATGGAAAATGAATAAGCACGAACAAATTGCACAATGATGAAAGTGTTGAAGCCGAGAAAAATGAGAGAGGCGAGCCAAATCCAAGTGAAAGTGGCAAATCCACGAAACTCCAATAAATAGGCGGGGAGCAGCCACAAGGCCTGGCCGAACAGCCACAGTGTCAGCAGTTTGAGAGCATCGCGCAACCGAAACTAAAAAATAACAAAATTTATGAGTCGAGAAAACATTTGGGTCTTTTTTCTATCTTCTTTTCATTGATACGAAAAAATGAATATTTTTGAAAATAATTGATTTTTAATATTTCTTACCATAATGATTGAATTTTTTCAAAAAGCAAGTATTTCAGAAGCTTTTCCTAATTAATTCACTTTTCTTCAACTTAATTTCAGTTTTTAATGAATTTTAAACAAAAATTTCTCAAATAAAATAAACTTTGTAAAATTCGTAATAACATTGTTTAAAATAATTATTTTAGATATCAAAACTCAAAAAATTAAATTAAAAATTATTTAACCTGCAGTCGAGTGCTGAGCAGAGGCAGAAAGCACAAGTACCACACAAAGTACTGGGAAGTGCACACTTTGTTGAAAGAGACGAAAGAAAAGGTGGTGAGGAACCAGCAAAATGGCAAGTCATCGGAATATCTAAACAACACAATTCCCAAAAAAAATCATCAAAAATTTGTCGTTCGATTAAATTAAATTTTTGTGTGTTTTTTTTAAATTATTTTTTTAATAATGCATAATTTAACTTATATTTTGATTTCAATTAATAAATATTGTTATAAAAAATTAAACAATTTTAAATTGGTTAATTTTGAGTAAAATACTCTCGTACCTGAGTGCAAACGTAACGATGCAAACAATTTGAGGGATGAATGCGACCAGTCCAATCAGCTTGGCCAGATCCGGTTGGTCAATTGTGAGGTGAAGCGGGAGAAAGTACGGAGAAAAGTTGTGGCGAGTATCTGTCCGGGCCAAATGGTAGAGAAAGGCGGAGTCCAGAAAGGAATAGCCATAGATTGTGTAGAAGAAGAACACCGAGAGAGCGAAGGAGGACAGACTCAACTAATTGAATGGAATGTAAAAGAAAAAATAAGTTCACCCAATCAAAAAGCATTCAGTCAGGGGTTTAACAAGCTCCAGTTTCGAGATTTACATTGGAAAGGGGAGGTCAACTCCGATTTTGTCCCCCCTCCCCCCCCTACAGCGCATGGCGTTTTTAACTCCTTTTTATGTTCATCATATAATTTTTGTTCAATCGAGAGCCATTTGAAATTTCGGTCACATTTCGGTCAGAAAATTGACCGTTTTTGTCGAAAATTTTAATTATAATGGGGAGGGGTTCGGCGATCTCGGTCAGAAAATTGACCATTTTTTGGACTTCGGCCACCTAAACGACTCGTTTCCAAAAATGTTTTAATACGACGTATCGGGGGGGGGGAGGGGGACAGTCCACCACCCATCGCACCTAAGATAAGGGGGACTTGCGCAAAAGGTACAGGCTATTTATTATTTGGACTGCGTGCAGGCCGGTGGTGCCGTCAGGCGCCACCGGGAAAATGTTTAAAAAAATTGGTAACTTTCTTGAGGAAAACTAATTGTTGAGGAGGGTCGCGCAAAAGGTGCAGGCCACGATGGCGAGGGGGAAAAAATTTGCCGCGCCGAAGGCACGGTGCAAAAATGGGGGGGGGGCGCACAGGAAAAAATTGCCGAACAAAAGTGCGGCGAAAAACGTTTGACGTGTAATTTTTGGAGGGGGCGCAATAAACCTAAGAGTAGTCATGCAAAATTTTCGAATTTAAGAAACCCTGCCCACCTGTACTCGCAAGTTGCGAGTCGCAACGCTTGCTCCATTTCTCGCTCCATCCCCGCAATCTTCGCGTTTTTCTCGCTCCATCCCCGCAATCATCGCGTCCCGCATTTCTCTCCCCGCGTTCCCATTCCACTCACCCCTTACTTCCCCCTCCCTGCGCCCCCCTCCTTCCGTCCCCTCTCCCCCTCCCTGCGCCAGGGGCGTAACCAGGATTTTGGAATGGCGGGGGCTGACATGCTGGCCGCAAGCAAGAAAAATTAAATTAGCAAAAAAAATCGATCAAATCATATTTCGTCTTTCCTTCGTCCATTGACTGCTGCCGCGCTACTTTTTTCCCTTTTTTCCACTTTCTCTTTTTCCTTTCATTTTTTTTTTGCGACGGCGGGGGCTGCAGCCCCCGCTGCCCCCGGCCTGGTTACGTCCCTGCCCTGCGCCCCCCCTCCTTCCGTCCCCTCTCCCCTCAATTTGCGCCCCCCACCCGCCTCCCCACGCTCCCCCTCCCCGCGACATCTTCTCTCCCTGCTCTCTCTCCTCCCCTTCCCGCGCCCCCCTTTCTCCCTCCTCTACCCCCGATTTTGCGCCCCCCTCTCCGACTTCCCCCCCCCCTACTGTCCCCTTCTTGCCGAAGTATGAATGTACAGAAAAATTCAAAATTTAATTTTTGGTATTTTATTGAGCGGAGTAACCCTTCCTCCTCCGAACCAAATTTAAACTAAATCGACTCACCAAAATGAATAGAAAGCCTTGTCTATTTGTCAAACACACCCAAACAAAGCGTCGAACTTTGACTAATCCTTTCAACTCCTTGTTGTTTTTGGAAAATGCTAATGAAAGAAAAATTGACGGTAGGTAAATGAGCTAAAAATATAAAATGGCATTATACTAATTTAATTATTATTTAAAAATGGCTAAAAATTGCTTTTTCTTTTAAACTGATTGAGTAAAATTAAAGTGAAGCCAGATATCCCCTTTAATTTAAAATAACATGCTAACAAATTAACAATTTAAAAAGTGATGTTGGCTTTGTTTGCGATAATAAATGTATCGAGCAAAATTTACCGGAAAAATCCTAAAATGAGTTGCGCCAGCTCCGTGGACAAATGCGGATATCCAAAAATACGTCGCACTTCCATTGGCAACAGCTCGCTTTAGTGTGAGAAGGGTCAACAAAATTAAAGCACAAATGATGGAATCGGAGCTACCGCGCGCCGAAATTATTGCTGTGAACGGATTGAAAAGCCAACACAAAACCGCCCTATGAATAGTCGAGTGTTCCTTTCGGATTTGCTTTTCTGACAATTTTGCCTTCCTGGAAAGTTCATGTTCGAGAATGCGTAGGTGAAGCCATCCGACGATAACATCAATAGCACAAAAGACCAGTTTGCCTAAAAATATGTATTAAAACTAATCGAATTTTTACGCTTTTTTCTTTTTTGTTTAAAATTTATTTCAAAATGTTTATTTCATCATATTACAAATAAGCGGAAGTACATTCCACAGCACATTCAAAATTGTAATAAAAACAAACCAAAATCAACAAAAACGCAATTTGGGACCAAAATCCAGGAAATCACCGGTGTGTAACGGTATGTTGGGTGTTGGTAGGGTGATTTGCTTTGCCGGACCAAAGAAGCTGCATCCGAGAAAACCTCATAATCAATGTCTGTAAAATGGACCTAAAATTCGAGAAATCAAATGAAACGAAAATTTATTTGTAAATAGCAAACCTCAAAGAAATAGTCATGAATTCGTGCGTAAAATACGAAAAATAGCCGGACGAGGAAGGCAGTAATAAACAATTTCTGAGTTGTCCATGGCATTCTCAACAAGAAGAAAGAAGCCTGTTCGATGAGCTGATTGAGCTCATTTAATATGTATGTACTAGGATTTAGGAAAATATTTTTTGTTGCTACTTGTTTCGAATTTTATCTATCTTTTTCATGATTCGATTATTTGTTCTTATTCTTTATAAATATTTTTTGTTCTTATTCTTCTTTACTCTTCTCTCCACTCCGCGCTAAACTATGCATGCATCTTTTATATAATTTTTACTCTTTTTTCGACAAGTCTAATTGTTGTACTTTGTACATAACTATCTTATTTTTATATGCATCTATATAATATATTTATGTTCTAAATCTTCTAGAACTTCTAATATCTATCGACCCTTAATTTTTTGGAAAAATTTTGAATTTTTTTTTTGCAAAACATTTTTTTCAATTTTTTTTTGGTCAATCTTTTCCCCGAAAATTATGAAAAATTTTGAAAAATTGTGGCCAAATTTTTAACCAATTTTTAGTTGATTTTTTGCAAATTTTCACCAAAAAAAAACTCAGAATGACCAGATTTGACCATTTGAATTTTTGTTAGAAAAAATTTAATTCAAGTTAGAATAGAGACGGCATATTGTTTTACTTAAAATATTTTTCGAAAATGTTTAAAAGGACATGAAAACGATTGCTAGATTTTCCTGTAAATTTTGGTAAATTTTCAGGAAATTTTAAAGGAAATCGCTCATTTTTATCCAAAAATTCCAAAATGTTGAAAGAAATCGCATATTTTTTGTAAAAAAAATCCCAAAATTTTGAGCTATTTTTTTATGAATTGCCAGACCAAATTTTTTTGTAAAATTGCGCGCATTTTTGGCAGTTGCGCATTGCATCTTGTACTTGTACAATTTTTTTCTAATTTTTTAAATTTAAGTCAGCGGCAAAAAAATCGGCGGTTGGCGTCGGCGGCTTTTTTCGATCGGCGACGCAGCCCTGATACGGATGTATGGACGATAAATGGGAGCGTAATAACAACAATACCTTCCTATGCATACTCTTTAATAATCCTTTTATAGTTTTGTCGGATGGGTAACAAAGTGTGTTTGGATTTTGGATGGTTGGGGCGGGGAGGGGAGAGGGGGAAGGAGAGGAGAGGATGTTTGCGCAAGAAGTAAAAGTGAGTGGGGAACAGAGGGAGAGAGAGAATGGAAGTGCACGCACTTACAGCTGTTGTGAGATTCAGCAACCGCAGCAGAATAAGGTCGATGGGGTGTGGATTTGGATTATTATAAGAATAAAAATCCAAAGTTCCACCCATCCATTTTTAAAAATTCAAAATTCCCTCTGTATTCTCAAAAATAGTTTGGAATTTTTTGGACTGTGATAAATTTCAGCCAAAAATGCTTGGGGTCGTGTGTAGTTTTTTCTTTTTTTTTTACTTTTTTAAAATACATTTTTAGAAGAAAAACTCTGAAAACGAAGAAAATGTAAAAAAACAGTACACTGAAACCCCAGCCCTTAACGATTGAAAAGTTATAGATGTAACTACGATAAAATCAGTGTCGACTATTTTTTGAGCTTCTTATTTGTTCAAGATGGACACCTAGAACCTGTCAAAAATGTCCCAAAAAAGAAAATGTCAAAATGTCCAAAAAAAATTCATAAATATTTATTAAATCAAAGCCCATTTTTGTGAAAAATTGATACATTTCCTGCAATTGACCTTGGACCTTGGGTCAGTCGATGATGCGAATAAACAGAGGGAATTGAGCAAATCATTGGAGCGCGAAAAAGTGGCTTAAAATGGATGTTAAGTGTCAGGGAAAGAAAGGCCTTTAACAAAAAGTTTGGATAATAATTTTCACCGGTAGAGGGAATTTGGGGGTTATAATTCGGAAAAAGGGAGTAAAATAAATTTTGTTTGAATTATTTTTAAAAATTTATCAATTTTTAAATTACTAAAAAGTTACAAATACAAAACTGCTAAATTAATAAGAGTTAATTTACATACGCGATAATCGTATGACTAGTCGAAATACATCCTTTTCCTTACAGCTCCCACAACAAGGCTTCGTGGACGGTTTCGTTGAGGAGGACAAGGACAACTAAATTTATGTGTTTTAATAAAAAGGTACTCGAAAAGTAAGATGAAATTAGGGATGGCGGAAGTGAATTGTTCACCCCCCCCCAAAATTTCAATTTTTCACACCATTCAATAAGACTGAAATTGCCAAAGCGATTCAACAGATTTCTATGCGGCATCCACACACGCACCCCCACAACTCCCAACCACAACTACCACGGTATAATAAATGACTCACTATCCGCCGTCTTCTTCGTTTTGACCAGGAGTCCCTGGTATTCCTTGAAGTCCTGACTGTCCGGGCGGTCCCATTGTGCCTACTGCGCCCGGCATGCCGCGTTCCCCCGGCATTCCTGGCCCTGCTGGCATTCCGGGAGGTCCTGGAGTACCAGGCGGTCCCACTGAGCCAGCCATTCCCGGTGGTCCGGGCTATTAATTTTATAAATTTTTGCTAAATGATTTAAATGCTTATTTAAATCATTTAGGCTTACTGGTCCCATACTCCCGTCACTGCCATCCATTCCAGGATTTCCTGGATGTCCAGGATTGCCAGGTTGTCCTGGAAAGCCAGGATCGCCAGGAGGTCCGGGCGGACCAGGCTGTAAATGAAAATTTAAAAAAATGGGGAAAACGATTCTTACAAAGCTACGTCCGGGCACACCAGGGTATCCGGGTTGTCCGTCCGGGCCGGGCATTCCGGACGATCCAGATCCACCTGGAGGACCAGGCGGACCCGCTGGGCATACGGGGCAACTGGTATCCACGTGACAGCCGACAATCACATGCCCATGGATTCCGTCTCCTCCTGTTTGACCTGGCTCTCCATTTTCGCCGGGTTCTCCGTCCTGGCCCGGTGGACCAGGTGGTCCGGCAGGACAATTGAGTTGAGGACCGGGTGGGCCTGGACCAGTTTGGTAGCCACCTAATTTGAAATTTTCTAAAAATAGCTTTTTAATTAAATTTCCAACCTCCGCTACCGCTCTCAGGTCCGCCTCCGCTACCTCCTGCTGCATAACCTAAAGATGTTTTCTATTTTAAGGCGGAGGAGTTGAAAAAGTTGGAGATGTTGAAAAATTCTTGCTTTCTTTTGTAACATTTTTCGTACCTCCAACTCCTCCGCCTTAAAATAGAAAATTTGTTTAAATTTTTTATTTCAAATTACCTGAGGGGGCTGCTTGTACTTGTCCCCCACTGTTTCCTGCTGTTGAATAGCCTCCAACAGATTCTAAATATGAGAGGGTAATATTGTATAACCTATAATAGTATATAAAAACATAATAATTTATGTTCTTAAATTTATTTGTTGCATTTTTTTGCAAATTTCTCACGAGTATTCGACGGTGTCTGCACCAGCTTGTATCCTTGTCCGCTTATCGTAATTTGCATAATTCCGCCTGCACTTCCTCTTCCCGTTACAGCATACCCAGCGTTTCTTTTTCGGCGTGTCGAAAAAATGGCACCGATAACAGTGGCTCCTTCGTAGAATTGCTAAACCTTATTTATTTATATTTAAAATTTTATTTTTGTCTAATTTTTGTTTATTTATTTGTATTTTATAGAATTTTCGACCTGCACTGCTTGCATTTCGCTCCAGGCATTGTTTGCCAATACACGGAACTCGTCCATCTCCAACAAAACATTGTCATAAAATGTGTTGATTTCCTAAAATATATTGTTTGTATATTTTTTATTTTTTGGGATTTACATGAAATAATAGGCCAATTGTGAGTAGAGCGGTGATCACAACAATGCCACTCACAGTGGAGGCCAATAGCACAAAGCAACGGAGTCCCATACCTGGGAGGGACACCAACCAAACAATGAATGGATCACCAATGGCGCGGTTCCATCGCCTTTATATTGGAGCGAAAGGTATGCGCAACACACCACAACAAATGGACAATGTGCAACCGCAGCAGGCGAACAAAGGAATTGCTGGATGGAGTTGTTGGGTTGGTTGGGTTCGGTCGGTTGGGTTGGGTTTATGGGTTGCATTCCCCGCAAGAAGATTAATTGATTTTTATTATTATTGTTGTTGTTGTTTTGTTGCGCTTTTTTAAGAGCGAAAACAACAACAAAAAAGCGGAACCGAGCAGTGAAAAGTGGACGCTGAACAACTTGTGGAAGAAAACGGACGAAAATGCAACAATGCATACTAAAATTGGAGAGGAAGACTAATTATTAATTATTACACCCCTGCCCTAACCTTTTTTGAATTAACGTATTGTCGAAAATTAAACAATGAATTTGTGCAGTTGCAGGGTGGCGATCTCCAAAACCCCAAAACACGGCACGCAAACTAAAAAACACGGCATTTTCATGACACAGTTTAAATTACAACATAAATACAATAATTTTTTTCAAAACGTTTATTTTTCATATTTTTCTGCAGTTTTGACTTGTTTGAGCAAATCGTGAAGTGTAAGGAAGAGATCAGTGCTGGGTATTGGACATTTTGCAGCTCCGGCTCCGACCTCCCAAAATTTTCGGCTCCAGCTCCGGCTCCGACCCCTCCGAAATTTCGGCTCCGGCTCCAGCTCCGGCTCCGACCCCTCCGAAATTTC
>JAQIYK010000404.1:0-14614 GCA_034700465.1 Rotylenchus robustus
CAAACTCAACTACCCCAGCCCCCACGAGGGGCAGCTGGGGCGATATTAATAATAATAATAATTGGCTAAGAATTAAACAATCCAAAACAAACAAACAATTCATTGGCAGTGCCCCCCACGCTGGATCCGATGCGTCTGGACATCGGAAACATTTACGACTGGTACAAGAACCCGATGCCCTATCAAGTCAGAAAATCGAGCACAACTTGCCAAATTGCCTTTTGTTTGTTGAACTGCTTTTAAGGTCATGCCCATCTCCTGGTTTCCGCGCAATTTCACCAACCCGGACCTGAATTACATGGACCAGACTTGGCACATCAGTGACGATGCCCTCTACGGGGTACAGCTTGGACTCTACGTGATTGGATACAAGGAGGCCAAGGATGAACAGGTGGGTAGTCAGCTCCAAAGATGATACATATCTGGGGGGTTCAGCTCAATATTATTCAACTGTTCCCGCAGATCAAAAAGTTCCGGCCCGAGCACCGAGTGATCTGTCGACTGGCCACTTACTCCAACCGGAACACCTACGAGTACCGATGGAATGCGCAGAAGGAGCGCATCAATGTGAACCAAGTGGAGCAGTGGTACCTGAACGACTGGGAGCGCATGAACGAACTGTTCACCTTCCGCGTCGGATACCTGAAGCTGGCCCCGCTGCGGACCAATGATCAAGCATTTGTGGCGCCACAACTTCTCTCCGGGTAGGAAGAAGGGCAAACCGAATTGGACCAAAGTGATACTTGACAATGGAGCTGGTATTTGATTCTAGTGTTTGTGGAACGGGCCCAGAACCAAATAATTTATTCTTATTAAAAAACACTTTTTGAGGAAATGGTTTAAATTAGAGAAATTTTTGAAAATTAGGACACTGTTCGTACTTAATAATAATAATAATAACAAATAATTTGTTTGCCTTCATTCACTGCACAGACTGGTGTCCGCCCCGATCTCATTGCACTGGCTGTGGACCAGTGGGAATCCCCTCTACGACACGACCACCTTCTCGCGCCAGGAAGCCGATGCCCGACAGACGTTCGTTGGCCAAAAGGCCAAGGAGATGTGCCATGATTGGTAAAAATGGGGAAAGGGTGTCAGGGTTAGGGTAAGATACAGACTTTGATTGGAGATTTGATTGATCAATCCGTCCGGGCATCAGTTTACATTGGTTAGATGTTTGTTTGATCTTTGCTAAAGGTACGATGAGGACGGTGCCCAGTGGAACTTCATCCGCGACGTGGAGACCAATGCGTCGTGTCCGTGCATGGAACACCAGGCCAAGTTCGACCTCGGCCGCTTCATGCCACATCCCCGCTGCTCCCAAACATTCCGCGACATCACTTGCACATCAATGATCGGAGCCAAAAACTGCTACATGAGTGTGAGCTCAATTTTTGTCTAAAATAACTTTGGATCTCACAAGTTAGAAAGATTGAACCCATTATTTTGATGTTTTTAGGCCTCTAACATCTATGGGTCCTATTCTGGACGTCGTTTCGACTACGGTTACGGTTATGCCTATGGGGACTACGCTCGCGAAGGTCGCATGGAAGGAGGACCGCCGATTGGGGGAGGCGCGGAAGGCATCGGCGGGGGAGGACCCTTTGGATTTGGGGGATATGGATATGGACGAGAGGGAGATCGGGGAAGGTCAGCTCGGGCGGGACAGGGATCGGGGGGATAAGTATGGGTAAGTATCTCTGATCGGAATCCACAAATTGGTCGAACAAGGGAAATAGATTCGCTTCCCCAACCCAAAAAAATTGGCTTGATCAGCAGAACCCGAACAATAAGCAATTGTTCAATTATTTTATTTTCTGTCCAAAATGCCTTTCCTTCAGCCGTTTCCCCACCCATTATGGCCAAGTTTGTTGCTATGACGAGAAGGGCTTCCTGATGCAGACCACCTACCAGCCGGTGATCAAAGTCATTGAGGAGACTCCCTACAATCCGGGCTTTCCCCTTCGAGCCTACGAATTCGGCACATCGCCCTACATGGGCCAGTTTGAGGTGCCCGGCCTGTCCGCCTTCCACCACGACTACATGCCATACTTCTTGTGCTGTAAGTTCGCCAAGTTCCGCTGCCAACTCTTCTATTGGCGAAGGCCGAGCAGCGGGTGCCAGCAGTACCAGCCTCCCGCAATTGGTTGGTCTATTGTGTGGTGACATGAACTTTCTGCCAAATCCTCAACAGGCGAAGCGATGGGTGCCGGCACTTTCCACACCATCGACAATGATAAGTTTGTGTTCAACGAGCCCGGCGTGTACACGCTGTTGTACATCCCGAAGACGGTGAACAACCCCGAAGTTCGCATCCAGATACGACTCGAGCGGTACCCGAATCGGAGAGTCGATTTCAGTGAGTGTACATTTTGTTTAATGTATAAATCGGGTGAAAAGTAAATAACAAATGGGACTTATTGATCAGCGAAAAATCAAAATAAATCACTATGATATTCTAACAGTTAAAACATAATTATTTAAAAATCCAAACTTATTTTCCTGCCCTTTTTTGCTTTTTTAAATTTTGCTAAAGAAATGGATGTATTGCTTGCCACTGTTCCCAAGGTATGCTTGGCCGTTATCTGTCCCAGGAGCAACTTGTCCAGCCCACCAATGCCACCGTAATCACAGGCATCGCGTTGGAGGCCACCGGCACTGACCGTAATTTATTAGTCCACAATATGTTCTATACATTATACAAACTGTTATCTTTCTACGTAGGTATCTACCCTTCAATCTATTCCCCCTATACCTTATACTTCTCTATATCTTATTTATCCATCTATTCCCCCTATACCTTATACTTCTCTACATCTTATTTATCCATCTATTCCCCATCCATATTTATCCATCTATTCCCTGTCGCCTATCTTTCTTCTAACTTTTCGTCCATCCTTCCTCCCCTCCCCCACAGGTGTGCATGTGATGGCACGTGGGGACACGCGTCGCTTCCGCTACCGTACCTCGGTCATTGTCGGCAACATTCTTCGCTATTTTGACACAATGCGCTTGCAACGCTTTAGAGGTAGTGTAGCTTGGGTGGGGGAGGTTGTGCACAAGCACAACTTGTACTTGTGCATCCTTTTGGGGAGGGAAAATAGAGTGTCTACCAGTTACCAACAAAAGTTTTGATGTGCAAGACCAAAGAAACAAAAATGGAACAAAAATTTAAAAATCAAATAAACAAAAAATGTTCTAAAAATACAAAGGGACACAATTAGATTTTGAATTTGATTATTTGATCCATCCATTTTCTTCACATGGTAAGATTTATTACTATTTAATTTACTCGCAAAATAGTATAACCAACAATTCCCGTTCCATCTATGTTGGTAACTTATCCCCTTGTTAAGGCGTACTCATCTATGTGAACAATGTGGAGAGGGGTCAGCCGGAGGTGTACGTTGTGCTGGAAGAGGCACAGATCGGTGTTCGCATCCGGGAGTCGTACTCCGTGGACATTGACCGGATGCCAATGTACCAGGAAAGGTGCAAAAATAAAAGGGGAAGGCCGTTCAATGAAATGTACTTTATACTATATTTGATGCGGTACTTTAGCATGGGCATGTTGGACATTGCACTCAGTGTGCCGCCACAGTATGGCGTGGTAAGTTGGATTTGGTATTAATTGGCCTGAAACTCACAATTTGAACTTGATCCCCAACCCAATGAGTACAGCAGCCAGATGGGGACAAGACGAGGGAGCAGGAGATGCGCCAACGGTACAATCTGCCCAGGGTGGCCGGACTGATGCGCCCCTTTCCGGACACCTCCACCGGGTCCATCTACAGTACGCTGACACTGAACGAAGTGAACTCGGAAAGCATCCGACAACAGATCATCTCATACTGTAGGTGGGAAGGAGCGTATTGTAACTGCGAAATTGGATGATATAGGTAGTACTGTAGGTGTGAATATCAAAAAGGGAAGTTGTCAAACAAACGCACCATTTTAACCGCAAATATTTATTTATAGTCTAATTTATTATCCACCAAAATTGTTAGAATTTCTAGTAATGGCTCTAAAAATTTTGAACATTTTGTCCATTAGTTTTATATTTTGCTTTTCGCATTTCGTCGATTTGTTTTGTCCCATTTTGAATGCACTAAATCAAATCAACCAATCAATCACATTTTGCATGATCAGATCGAATCCCGGGTTCCGGGGAACGCTTCACGGACTACCAGCAGCAGACGCTGAATCAGTACCAAATCCCCACCGACAACATGTTTACCACTAGCCGGGAGGAGGACAAGAAGTTCGAGGCGTTCCCCGAAGCGACCATCCGAAGTGAGCCCATCTACAAGACTGCGCCCATCTATGAAACGTAAATGATCTATAACTGGAAACTCAACTCTATCCGCGAGTATTGCTCTTTCCCTGAATTTCAGGGCACAGTATCGATTTGTGCCCCGAACTGGACAAATACTGATGCAACTACTGCAGCAATGCAACGATCTGGCCAATCGAGAAACCAGTGAGTTTGTTGATAAAGATCCATCCAACTTTGAAAGGGGGTTGAAAGTTGAAAGGGGGGGTATCTCGAGAAAAAAAAGAGCAATCATCGAAGGTACGCCAAAATTTGGATTTGGAACAAGCCCAGGCCCTATTTCGAATAATGGGAATTTTAAAATGCTCACCCTTCTCTAACCACCCTCCCCCCCCCCCCTCCCCCCTCCCTCCAATCCTACCCTACCCCGCCTCCCATATCAGTTGGTCTGCAGCCCTACCAAGGACAAATGTACTGGGACTGGGCAAGTCAGTGCCCGGATAATCCGGGCAAAATTCTGCAAGAGTGCGGGGACAATGTGCCGTGTCTGTACGACTACACGCTGTTGAACGCAGAAGTGCTGGGCAACGAGGTCAAAGACACATGGAACGCCTTCTTCCACGACCGATGGTCCGCCATCCAACATTGTGGGTCCACAGCTAATTTTGGAGCATAAAAAAAGCACAGACAACAGCTGTGGCCCGATCAACATCGAGTACCCGGAGTACCTGGTCAAGACACCCGCACTGTCATCCGGATATCTCCAGGGGGACATTGCCCGCTTTGAATGCTTCCAAACGCATTGGATCAAAGGCGACGGGGAGTACAAATGTATGGGGGAGAGGGAAAAAGAAGGAGATAGATAGTATGTAAAAGGTGGAGACAGGGTGGCCATTCCCCCCCCCCCCCCTAATAAGGAGGCATTTGCCTCCTTTTTAGCTTCTCCGCCTCCTTTTTTGCCTCTTTTTGCTGGTCGGCGCCTTTTAGGTGTTGACAAATGGCCACCCTGCTGTGGGAGATGAGAGAAAGAGAGAGAAAGGTAGAAAACGGAAGGGGAGGAGAGGAGAGCGGAAAGAGATAGTATGTAAAAAATGGAGACGAGAGAGAGAAGAAACGGAAGGGGAGGGGAGGAGCGAGATTACCATATTCGCCCTGTGTACCCAGTACCCGTTCACCACCACAGGTGCCCAAGTTGTGGACTACAACTTCCCGCAAATGTGGCGTTTCGAATGGAACAAGGTAGCTTGGACATGGATGGAAGGGGCTTCAAATAATCATTTCGTATTTTTCCACAGGGCTCCCAGCCTTGGTGCCGTTCCCGCGAAATGGACAACATGGTTGGTCATAGGAATTGATTGTTTTATTTGTTCTCAATTCTCAACGGGGCTGAGATCGGGCCGATTTTTTCGCGGCCCAAAGACCCGGGCCGCTTCATGATGGGCCCGGCCCGGGTCGGTCCGGTGAAATTTCCGGACCAAAAAACTTTCCACAAATTTTTTCGGACAAAATTGTTTCCATTTTTTAAATAAAATTTGATATAATGATGATATTGGACGAAAAATAGGGTGGCGTTGTTCGGATTCGATCCTCGGATCCGGGCCCTTCATTCTGGAGATCCGTCGTCTTTAACCGCTATACCAAAACCACCGCAAGAGAGTTGGTAAATGAAATCAAACATGGAATCAAATAAAACCATCATTGCATGCATAGGCGCTGGTGCAGTAACACCAGGGTTGAGATTGGGCTGGCCCGTTTTTAAGGTCAAAAAATTTTCGACATGGTTCAGGTTGGCCCAATGAAATTTTCAAAAGAAATTTTCCAGTATAAAAAAAGTAGTTAAAAAAATTAAAGTTCGGATATTTACGGAAAAAGAGTTTTCCACTTAGATAAATTACCTTAATTTTCCTATTTTTTCTTCCTTCCTTTCCCCTTTTTTCTCTTCCTTCCCCAACCACTTCTCCCACTTCACCTTGAACTTCATTTTCACCCCTTTTTCCACTTCCCTTTCCACCCGGGCCGGCCTGATCTCAGCCATGTTCTCAACTCAAAATTACCTTTTATAATTGATTCCCTTTGATAAAACCTTTTAATATTTAATCTTGTGAGCAAAAAATTATATGGCGATATTTTAAAAAGAAATTTAAAAATTTATTTTATACATCCGGGGACTGGTGGATTGAAAAGGGCGATAAAATTGGATTCGAATACCCCAAAAACGGGGTGGCTTGGAGTTTAATTTGAAGACTGTTCACCCAATCCAGTTACCCAGCCCCCCCCCCTTCCCCATTACCTAATCTATTACAATGTTTGTTTGGACGATACGAATAATCAGCCGTAATTGGTCACCAACCAACCACCTTCAGTTGACCTGGCTGACTGGCATTCTGTCCACGGTGGGTGCCATTCTGGTGCTGATTCTCTGCTTTTTGTGCTGTTGGTGTGTCAAAGTCCGTCGACGACAAGAACAGCACAACAATCTGTCCCGGCCATTCCGCCAACAATTCCCACGGGTAAGAAATCGACAGCACAACACAGTCAAACAAACAAACAAACAAACAAATGCTCTGTTGTGTTTCTTTCTCTTTTTAATCAATTTTCAAACACTTTGTACTGTGTGTTCGCACTTTGTACCCTTAGTCCCCACTCCTCACAAGATCTCATCCTTAGCATAACTAGCTACCATGTTGTTATTACAGTGTAGAGTTAGTTCCCCATTGTTGACTGTCTAAAGTACATACCTACAATATGCAAAGGCCAATTCGTACAGCTTTTACTCCTTCCAGAACTTCGAGGCGGAGTCCATGCCACCAAAGAGTGGTTCGTTGAGTTCCTTTGTAACTGAGACGCGGCCTTCCGCAAAGAATGGCGGGGCGTTCGGCCAGACTCCGGAACCATTATCTTCCGGAGAACTGCGAGCCCGACATCCGGCGGGGCCACGTGCCACCGCGGAGGAGGCGGAGGACGAACGACGCCAACTGCTCGGACTGAACACATCGGTGTGATTGGCGGAGGGGCAGAGGGAGGACGGACGGGGCGAGGGCGAGGAACATCAACCGGAAGGAAATCCCCCCCCCCCCCCGAAAATGTCGCTCAGGGACTCTCTCTCTCTCTTCCCCTCTCTATCTCTCTCTTCTTCTCATTTTCCATTCCCTCCGCCTTCTCCCCCCGTACATTCATTGTTCAATTCATTCCCTCCCCCAAATTTAAAATGTTCTTCTATTCGGGCAATGTTTCGGATTGACAAATTGAAGAGATTCGATCGATATTAACAGTCAGTCGCACATTCAATATTCAACAACTATGTGCTTCCATCCAATTAATAATAAGGAGCCTTACCAAGTAATATGAATTACAAATTACTATTTTATTGTCATAATAGAATAGAATTTAAAAAAGAAATGAAATTATTAAAACAAATAAATGAACACAAACAAAAGAAACATTTAGACAAAACGCCAAAAAGTACAAATGAAATATAATATTTGAAATGTCTGATAAGTAGGTAAGTCAATTTTCGGATTGCCCAACCCAAATCATAAATCATTTTGACAATCACTTTTTCTTCTTATTATTGGTCATTCTGAGGATAATCGTTTGTTTTGGCAAATATTGCCTATGGAAGGGAGTGAAGATGGAAGGAAGGCACTGGAGGACTGAAGGCCGGGAATGGAACGGCGGGAGAGTCATCGGCGGAGGAGGGAGAAGAGAAGGTTGGGCAAAAGGAGGGGAAGAGTGGTGAGGAAGAGCATGGGCAGAGGGAGCAGATGGAGGAGGACAGTGTGCCAATGGGAGGGGCAGGAGGAGGAGGAGGACAGGGCCAGCGGGGACTGGTCGAGTCCGTCCAGCAGGTCAATGGCGCGGATCTGCTTAATGGTAGATAGCAGCAGCTGATAGCGATCAGAACGCTCCAGCAAAAAGTTCAGCTCCAATTCGCGCACGAAGGGGGCGCAAAGCTGAAAAAGAGGGAGAGAAGGGGATAAGTGATGATCAGTAGTAAATGACGAAGATGGGGTTGAAAGACGGGAATGGGAAGAAACCGAGAGAAAGAAAGAAAGAGGGTATATGAGGAAGACAGTGAAAAAAGGAGAGACAAGGGAAGAAGAGAGAGAGAAAGAGAGAGAGAAATGGCCAAATGCACCACAGTCCTAAAACTCCCTAAAGCAGAGGGTCGAGATGGTTCGGGATCGAAGGCACAACAACTAACTCTGCTTGTCCGCCCCTTCCCGCCCACCTTCTCCATCTTGCCCGAATGCCACTTCGGCTTGCTCCGACTGGCACTTCCACTCCCTTTGCTGCTGCTACCACCCGCCACCGTTGGTGGTGCCCGGGTTGGCTCCTGCTCTTTGCCGAACCATTGGAGCTGCATCAGCACAACCGACTCCTTGGAGAAGTGCTCAATGACCGCCAGTCGACACTTGGTGTCCTGTTTTGTGGGGGTGAAGGACAGCGATAGAATGAATTGATTGCATCATTTTGGACACTTTTTATTGAAAAACTACCATAGAAAGATAAGAGCTACACAAAAGTTAGTTTGGAATAATACGCCAAATTTAACCTCGGGAAGGACGCGTTCGAGCGCGAATTGGAGTCGGGTGGCGAGATCCTTGGCGAATGAAGTGCTCTGGCTGATCAGTCCGCTGCGCTCCAAAATCGCCTTTGGCACATTCTCTCTGATCAACTCCAACTCTTTTTGGGGAGGGGAAGGAAGGGAATTGGTAATGGTGGTTGGTTAAGAGATCAGAGACCATGCCTATATGATCGACTAACAACTAATTATTACATCTCATCTTCACCCCCCCCTCCTTCCATCTTTTTGATGAATGTTCAATTTCTGCCCTCCCTTCTCGTCGCCACTGATCAACGTCCTGCCTCTAACCTCTAACCTGGTTTAGAGTATCCCAGCGAGATGTACAGTCCCGGCCTCAGGTCCGGCATCAGCTCTGAAGTGTCGCAAATGAACCGACCATCGTGGCATTGACACGCCCCGCGATCTTCCAAATACAAACGCTGTCCAAATCCTTAATTAACAACAAAATCCGCTCATTTTCAATTTGATCTTTTCTTTTAAATTGGCTTTTGGGCACTAATGCACTTTACCCCAAGTCCCCTAAATGCCAAAGATTTATGCACCAAGAGTCTGAAATTTTATCCGCACGATGTTGCTTTAACGCCAAATAATGTTGTTGATAGTGATTGAAAACAAATTTACTCAAGTTTTTATAATTTGGAGGTGAGGATTAACTGTACTTGTGCGACTTGGGAGGGGGGGGGGTAAACTGCATTGGTGCCGGGTTTTGCAAATATTTTTTCTCTTTTTAATCGGCCAGATTATGTTATATTTCACGGGAAAATTGCTTTTGCAGTTTCAGATTCTAGTTAGTTGTTTTTTCACCAATTGCTTTTCATAAAAAGGCAATTGCCTAAAAAGCAGGGACAGAATACAAATGTATCTGCACTTTAGTAGGGTGGGTCACAGTGGAGTTTGTTTGTTTGTTTGTTTCAAATAATACACCTTCCAGCCTCCACATTTTTCTTTTTCTGATTTTCCTTTTTTCCTGACCAACTGTGGTGTGTCGCGTCTCGCAGGGCACGTCCGCCATGCATCCCAACTGCTCACATTCCACCGATCCGTTTGGCCCCGCCGCACATTCGCACCACGAAGAGCAGCGGCCGGCCCAGTCGTGGTATTTCTGGGATTGAGGAAGGAAGGGAAAGGGAACATCACCACCACCACAGAGCACAGTGAATGTATGTATTTGGATTTGGATTGTTTACCCTGAACACCGAGTCCGGCTGATGACTGATCCACTCCCCGTCCACGTTCCGAGTCAGACAGCCATCTCCTGCAGCTGCGGATTAGAAAACAAACTATGCACTGCCTGTATTTTTAATACATATTCATGCCCACGGTTTTGGGTTGCCCTGTACAAAATTTTTCTCCGCGCCGATAATGTTATGATTAGAAGAAGAAAAAACTCGTTTTTAACGAAAAAATGTTAAAATTTGGGTACTAGCGCATTAACGAGGGGGAGGGGCAAAACCAAACATTTTTATAAGTTTTTTAAAACTGGCAAACAGTCTAAAATGACCTAAAATGTGCTTAAAATTGATTTAAAACTACCTAAAGTGGTTTAAAGTTTAAACCCACTTTTGAGCTTTTTAAAAATTCGATCCCAAAATTGAACCAACAACCCTAAAAAACCATGCAAAATGTCATTTCGATACAGCAAATCGCAAAAAAATAATGGAAAACCACTTAAAAATGCTGAATTTTATTTAACCTTTTTGAGCATTTTTGGCTAAAAATCGAATTTTTTGAATTTTTTATAATGGTTTAAAACCATTCAAAAAGTTTTTTAAAACCATTTTTAAGCATATTTTAGGTCATTTCTGGCCGTTTTAGGGGTTTTTTGACCGTTTGTAGTGCACTTAGAAATTTTTGTCCCTGTTAATGAAATCCCACCTCCCCCGCGTTAATGCGCTAGTACCAAAATTGTCTAAAATTTGGCAAAAAAAACTTTAGAAATTAGAATCCGCGGCGCCGATAAGCGCCACGGAGAAAAATTTGTGAATTTTTTTGCCGACAAAAGAGTCCCTCTTTGAAAAATTTTCTGGGGGGGAGGGCTCGAGCGCCCCTGCTCCCCCCTTCCCGCTCGTTACGCCCCTGCATGCCCAAATATATTGGTTTCAGGGATTGCTAGAAATAGTGGTTAGACCGGTCACTACTCAAAAGAAAACAATTTAAATTTGCCAACCATAGCTAAAGGGTTTCCGTCCGGCAAGTGCTCGTTGTTGGCTATCGGCATCGAACGACGAATCCGGCAATAATTCGTCGTTCCTTCCCTCCCCCTTCTCCTCCTGTTCATCAGCTTCATCTTTGCTCTCCTCCCTCTCCTTCTCTTCAGTCTTCTTCAGCACGTTCACCTTCTTCCCCTTCTCCTCCTGTTCACCAGCTTCATCTCTGCTCTCCTCCTCTTCCGTCTTCTTCAGCACGTTCACC
Source organism: Rotylenchus robustus (assembly GCA_034700465.1). Taxonomy (NCBI): domain Eukaryota; kingdom Metazoa; phylum Nematoda; class Chromadorea; order Rhabditida; family Hoplolaimidae; genus Rotylenchus; species Rotylenchus robustus. The sequence goes on from JAQIYK010000404.1 coordinate 11,274, forward strand.
TTCTTCCCCTTCTCCTCCTGTTCACCAGCTTCATCTCTGCTCTCCTCCCCCTCCTCCTCTTCCGTCTTCTTCAGCACGTTCACCTTCTTCTCCTCCCTCCCCTCCTCTTCCGTCTTCTTCAGCACGTTCACCTTCTTCCCCTTCTCCTCCTGTTCATCAGCTTCATCTCTGCTCTCCTCCCTCTCCTCCTCTTCCGTCTTCTTCAGCACGTTCACCTTCTTGCCCTTCCTCTTCTCCTCCTTCTCCGCCCATTCGTAAATTTCCTTCCCTCTCCCACCATTGTCCATATGCCTCAAGGATTGTTCCTCCTCCAATGGATGTTGATGATCGTCTTAATGGGACGTCGTCAACCAATGAGATTTGCAATGCCAAAAATATATAAAAAAATGCCATTCGAATGGTCAACTTTCGTACACTGGAATCCAGAATCATACATGGCCCCAATTGATGGAAATTTTTCCCCGAAATTTTAATTTTTCTGGATTGTTTTTCCGGATATATCCTGCCCGAACCTTCAGCCAGCGGCTATTATAAGATACTATTTATCGTACCTCTTGTAGTTGTAGTAATGGCACTTGTCGGTTCTACTGTAGTCTCCATTTTCTTCGTCATTGGCCTTAACGTGCTCATCACCAATGGCTTTCTTCCGCTTGGTCTTATTCGTTTCCGAGCCGGTGCTGCAACACCACCCTTCGCTGCTGTCTTCTTCTGTTCATCATCCTCGCCGTTCGCCGGTGGCAATACGGTCACCTGTTCGCCCAACTCCATTGTCCCCTCCGCGCCCAGCTTTCCGACTCGGACCAGCACTTTGCCATGCCGCGCAGTGGCTGCAGATGGTGGAAAAGTGGACGCATTGGGCAAAGTCAGTTGAAGTTGACCACTCCTCAGCTGATCATTGAAGTCGTGGCGAACAGGCTCTGAATGACGATGACTAACTAACTAATAAGAGCCAGAAACTCATGTTGGTGATAATCGCAATAAAATTTAAATAATTTGAAAAGGGGGTTTCGACCGTGCTGTGATTTTGCAATTTTGTCTAATGATTGATTGATTGATTCATTTGATTGATGTTTTTATTGATTGATTGGCTGTTTGGATTGACATTAATTAACATTGAGTTGCGACTGACCAATGCACGCATGCCGTGGCCACATTCTTTCCGCCAACTCTGCGCAGTTCCGCTCCGCTTCATCAGTCCCTTCGCAGTCGCACCACTCGTCCAGCCAACTTCCGCGCGTGCCGACCAACGCGGAACGGCACGCGGAGAGTGAAGGGGCAGCACAAATGGGCGAAGAAAATGAAGAGGAGGAGGAGAGGGGACACGCGGAACGGAGTGCGGACAAGCGGTGACTAGAAGAAGGTGAAATGACATTAGACAGACAAATCGATTATTTTTATGAGAAAATAATACATTTAACCCAAAAAATACAATTATAATAATTAGTCGCCTCTTGTACCCTTTCTCCTCCGCTCCCCCCCCCCTCCCCTCCCCCCTTTCCCCACCTCACCTGCACTCCGTCTCCGCCTCGCACATTTTCGCCGTTTGAGTGCATCTCCATCGGGCTTTGTCCTGCTGGACTGCTTTTCTCTGTCCGTTCGTTGTCCCACCGGCACAACTCTCGCCTTGGATGCCGTCGATGGTGGACAATTGGAAAGGAAACTGATTGTGAGTTGGGTTATTGTTAAATGTTAACATTGTTGTTAGTTGAGTTAACAATGAACTGAACAATAAAGAATAAATAAAACAAATACACCTCTTTTTCGTAAACTGTTCACTAAGGTTTTTTAGTCGTTTCGAAGCGATTTTATTTGTGTGATAAAACATACAAACTTTATTGATTATTTTTTAAGTTTACTGTAGTTTCTATGGACTAACAAGGAACGGCTTTTTTCTGAGTAAACAGTTTGCGAGCGAAAAGGAGTATAAAATGTTATTTTTATAAATCGGATTTTTAATTGCCCAATTCTGTGCCCAATTTGTTTGACTTTGCCATCCCCAATAATTGCCATTACCATTGCTTGCCGGCACTGTCGGTCTTTTGGTGCGCACTCGCAGAATACCAAAGCCTCCGCCATCGGCACAAAACGCATAAAGCGTTGCAATGCCTGTGCACACTGTGCACTTTGCCGCGCAACATTGTGGTCGCATTCCGGAGAAGGGGAAGGGCAGCGGATGCGCAGTTCGCTAAGGTGCCAACGACATGGATTGTCCAATTCGCACAGTGCCAACACGGCGGGGCACGTGCTGGTGGTGTTGCTGACCGATGGAACAACGGGCACGGGCACTAATAGGGGGAGAAGGTTGTGAGATTGGAAGGGAGTAGGGAACAGGAATGGTGGAAACCGAGGGAGGGAGGGAGAGGGCTGGCACGAGTTGTACTTATCGTATTGTTGTTCTTTTAGCTTAATCGTATTTTTCAATTTTGATTGCAACTGCACGAACCTTTGGGTACGCTGATCACGAATTTGGCCTCCATTTTGACCTGTTTTTACCCAAATCTAGATTATGCACTGTCTTTTTATGTGGCCAATTGGCTGAATTTTTTTTTCTTTATTTAGCTTATATTAAAGATACTAATTGTAAGGTGCATTTATTTTTTGCATTTATTTGAATTGCAATTTTTGTAATTATAGCCAAATTGTTATCATGATTTGGGAATTGTGTAAAAAAGAAAGCGTTTAGAATTTTTGCAAAACAGTTGATAGAAGAAGCTAGAAGTGGCGTGATATGTAAAAAAGGTGTTCTTTTCATGATACATATATGCAACGTGAAAAAAAATGTTTTTTTTCTTGAAAAACCGTAGGCACGCCCAGCGTTTACGAATTTTGAAAATCAGAGCTCGCATTCGTGATCAATTGATCAGCGTACCCGAAAACCTGTGAAAATGATTTTTTGTGAAAATTTCAAAAAAAATGTTCGGGACCGCAATACTGCACCATTGCCTTTCTCGCTTGGACCAGTACTTCCACTTTCGCCGATGCCGGCAAGCAGTGGGTGAATGTGCTTTTGGAGGAGCACCAGGAACCACCAGACCAGGTTGTTCAGCATCGCATCCTTATCTTATAACTTATAATGTATTTTGTTGCATTTTGGTGGAGAGGGGGGGGTGGGGAAAAAGGAAGGGAAAGGAAAAAAGTATTTTGGAAGAGCAGACAGATGGGAGAGGAGAGAGAGAGAGAGGGGGGGGGGGGGAAGAGGTGAAAAGGAGGGTGATGCAACATTTGCTCCGCCACATTTGCGCCGTAAAACAAGTGACGAGAAGAAGAAGTGACCATAACTCCGTTCAGAATGAAGTTAGCAAAATGATCTCATCATCAAAAAATAGAGCAAAAAATTAGCT
>JAQIYK010000405.1:0-14603 GCA_034700465.1 Rotylenchus robustus
CAAAAAATCCGGTCCGGAAAAAATCCGGTTGGGCGAAAATTTTCCGGATTCGGACTCCGGATCCGGAAAAATCCGGTTCGGATCCGGTCCGGCGCCGGGCCCTAGCCCCGTTACAAATTGTAGTAAGAAGTAAAGTCCAAATTCAAGAAATTTTTGAACCAAACAAATTTAATTTCTTGGTGTGTTTTTCAAAAAAAAACATTTAATGTTAATGAGATTTATATAAAAAAAATTTATTAGCAATTTTGAAGCGAAAATACTAGAGGGAAAGAGTAAAATTTTAGAGAAAAAACTGGTATTTAGGGAAAAACTCGTACTTATGCTATTGGTATCCCATTTTTTGATCAAAATTTTCAAAAATTTGTTTTGTTTTTAAACACAAAATCACTTTAAGATAGGATTTTAAGCAGTTTTTAATAAAATTTTTGTTAACAAAGATGTCACAAAGGAGGTTGATTTTGGAAAAATGGAAATTGGGTACAAATCGCCTCAAACGGATAACTCTGCGATTTTTAAGATTTTTTCTCCATTTAATGATTTAATCCATAAAAAAGTAGCCCGCACTGGGCTGAGCCAGAGATAAGAGAAAAGAGAGAGAGGTGAGAAAAAGAGAGAAGTGGGAAATATCTTAGTGCAGTGGCGAAAAAGGAAACGCTCGCTGTCCAGTCGCCAATTGGAAGTGGGAGTGGGAGCAGTGTGAAAAAGAAAAAACCTTTAAAAAAGGCATTCTAGGAGCCCTTCCTGACAAGGAATCTGACAGACAGGCTGTGGGGCTGTGCTATGCTGTTAGCCTGCTAGTTCAAAAATAGCTGCTTATATAGTTTCTTTTTCAATGAGCTTTTTTGAATTTTTTGTTCAATAAAAATATTTAGATACATAAAATGAAAACGGTATCTTTTAATCCCAACAACCATGATTTGAGCTGTTTTCTTGTGACAAAGCTCTCCGCTTGGAAAGGAAAGTGTGTATTTTTAAATAATAATTATTCCATTTCTTGAATTGATGATTTTAGGTACAAAAGGATATTTTCGGTAGGCAATCTGGCCGTGACTACATGCAATCCACAGACGTTGGAAATTACAAATCAGGTTGTTTATTTGCCAATGAAAAATAATAACAAAAAACGATAAAATAAATTTTTATATTTTAACCAAAAATTCAGTGGCTCTATGAAGACTTCTTTTCTATTCGATGCATCAGCGACAGACCACGACATTCAAACAGCGATTCAAACGCACTTACAAAACCGGATGACCAACAGTTCGCAATTCAAGTGCGCAAAAAGGGTGGAAAAATTGAAACAATGCGATTTGCGTCAGAATTTGCGCGTGAGGTGGTCACAGAGGCATTGCGCTACCAAACTCGGTTTGCTGCTGATCAGAATGTGAAGAGATCGGTAATCAATTTGATTTTTACATTCAAAACCCCGACTTTTTAATTTTAAAATTTATTAATATTATTTTAGAAATTTTCCTGCCACAAACAAGGATGGACCTGTAAAAACACTCCAGTCACTTTGGAAATCACTTCTGGTTCGTTGAATCAACTTTGTCCCCGAACCAACACCTTATGGAAGAGTTACGATTACAATGATATCAGATTGATAATTCCAGTTGCAGGTTGGCTGTACTACTTATATGTTTTAATTTTATAACTAATAAATTTAGGATATGCGAATGGATTCGTCCTGGAAATAGGCGAGCAGAGAAGAAGAGTAAGTGATTTTTAATAGTATTGAGATTGGGTCCAATTTAGCACCAGTTCTTTTGTGACCAAGCGGACCGCTTTCTTCGAGAACTGCGCGAAGCAGCGTTAGAATATTTGGCAATCGACATACAATTAGCCAGGGATCCGCTGAATATGGATGATTTTATGCTCACCAGACTGGGTCTTTGCAGGCTTGTTTTTTTTGCATAAAATTTTAAAATACAGAGAATCAAAAAATGCAAAAACTTTTAGCAAAGATGAGCAGATAACCTCTTATGCTGAGTTTAAAGTGCAAAAAATTAGTGCCAGATGCGTTGATCCTCAACAACCAGTTCGACGATTACTCTGCCTTAGCGAATCTTGCATTGTGGAACGGGATCCACCCAGTTACAGCGTCATATGTGCAAGACCACTCAGAACGGTTTTTAAAATTAAAAACTAAAAAGATGTATGTACAGATATCAGATATGTATGTATAAACAAGAGCTGATGTTTGTATTTGTTTATAATTATAATATTAGGGGAATAAACTAGTTAAGAACCTAAAATAATATATCAATGACCAAAATTAAAACAGCGGAATAAATAAATTGTGAATTAACTCTGTTTTAGATAGTGTGCCTTGTCCGAGATCTGAACGACCCACAAAAATTGCAAATCATCTATGAATGTGGTGATGAACGGACTTACACCTCCAATGAACGGTTTTTTCTTAGATTTTTGGACTGCTTTTTAATAGGTTTTAGCGATTCTTTATTGGCTGCACTTGTTGATGGAGCTCGTGGTTCTGGCAATTATCAGATCCATGTGATCTCAAGGAGGCAATACCGCCAGAATCGTCTCGCCCCTTTTGGATATTCGCTTGATGAAGACTCCGAAACTCTGTTATTAAAGCATATCATCAATGTGCCAGGTACGAATAATTGTTAAAAGTTCAAATTTTTATAGAATTAATAATATGTATTAAGCTGGTCTTAAACGTATTGACATGGTTCGACGGTTCAATGCCAATATTCCATACAACGGGTTATCTTATTCTACCCCGTCGGAGGTGGTTAATCAAATTGAAAATATCCAAAAAATAATTTATTAGGGATTCTTTACTGATAACAAAGGCCGAACCATAGTAGCATGTTTGGAAGCAGTTTTGTCCGAACAAACAACCCAACAAGATGTACAAACTCAACGCGTAGTTAATAATGTACATGCTCCGGTATCGAGCAAAATATTTTATTTTTCATTTTTTTAATTTAATCTAAGGTTGTTGATTCTTTGGAACCATTGACCCGGATTGAAGCCCAAATGGCTTGTCTACATCGGTTATTTGCTACTAAAACCGGCTTTCAAGCGTTCACAACCATAGAAGGGTTAAATTTTAACTAAATTTTTTATTTTCCTATAAAGCTATAAGCTAATCCCCTCCGAAAATTTTCTTACCTTTTTACATATCGTTTTATAGAATCAGAGAACGACTCGGAAGCCTCGTTGTTTCTATGTTAAAGCGCAAATGCGAAGCAATCGATCATGCAACTGTAGAAATGCTGTCCGCTCTTATGCAGCCCATGCACGCAAACTACGAATTGCGTATCGAACAACTGAACAAGCAATCACTGCTCTCCAGTCGCCCATTCGTTGAACATTTGCTTCAACTTGTTGTTGATCATGTTACTAAGGGCACAGGTTAGTCATAAAATTTAGAAAATTCTTACTTATATATAAATAACATAATATTTTATTATGGAATTGCTCAAGATTTACTATTTATAAAGGTGCACTTGTAATCTCTTCAATGCTGGATTTTTTGACTTTCACTGTATGCGCGCCGTACAGTGAGACAACTCCCGGTGACACTTTTGACTCGGTCTTGGAACTGGTGGCACAACGTGGACGAACATTCTATAAGTTATTTCAACACCCCTCAATGACCATTGTGAAGGGGGCTGGAATGGTGATGCGTGCTATCATTGAAGAATCTTCTAGAGAGGTTGGTGGAAATTTTTCAAAACTCAACAAAGTAGGACCATGTTTAAGATGGCGAAAATATTAACTATTAAATTTTTAGTGTTAATTTAAAAATACTTTTATAATGATAGAAATCTTATTTTTTGGAAATTATAAATTGGAAAATTACTATGTACTTTGTTATGGTTAAAATTGGTCATAAAATGATTAAAAAAGATGGGTCAAATTTTATTTAGACCAGCCGTCAAATGCAACTGCTTGCCCTTACTGAAGGGGCTTTCCTTAAACATTTGGAGTTGGCGCTTCTTTCAGCCGGCAAGGATCTCCGTGTACTGGCCAACAAACAACTCAGTGGATATTTGGTGGCACTTTGGATTGCGGAAAATCAAGCTGCCAAAGATTTGCTCCATAGATGCCTGGTTATCGAATTCAAATTAATATTTTCTAATTAATTTTTGTTTTAGCCTAGAGGTCTTCTCGATTATTTGGACTCCAAAGAACCTGTGCCTGCAACAGTCCAGAAAGAACGTGATTTGTTGACTATTCGGAACAATTTGGAGGAGGCTAACAACGCTGAAAGAGGGCGACCCTTTGCTCAGATACAAGATCAGATTAGGTATAAAATACAAAAATTAATACAAATTTGATGCAAACGTTAATCAATGAACTTTTAGAAGTGTCCAAGTTACGTTGGAAGCTCGACTAGATACACTTTTGCAACATTGGAATTTGGAACAGAAATTGAACTTCTTACAAAACCATCGAGTTCGAGAGGAACAACATAAAAGTCAGCAGAGGCCAGTTGTGTTGCGAAAACGAAGAAGACAAATAAAGGCGAGCGCAAATTGGAAATTGTTCTGGTGATGTTAAAATTTTATTTTATTTAATGATTATTTTTACTTTAAGTTACCAATTTGATCAAAATCATGCCCGAGCTGATTTGATCTGGAATGAGAAGACTCGGGATGAATTTCGTCAGGCTATAGATAACGAATGGCGCCAACTTCAACAAGAATTGGAATTTATCCAACCGGATACGATGGTGTCTTGGAACCATTCAGAATTTACGGTCATATATAAATTCATTTTGTCATTGTTACAAATTTTTTGAATTTTTTAGGTCAACTACGCTTCGCTGGCCGACGAGATTCGAATTGGCGACTATTACTTGCGCTTTTTATTAACCGAAGAAAATCGGACGGAATCCGCCACACCCATCCATCGGCCTCATGAATTTTTTAACAACATTTACCATCGCTTTCTCCTCACACAACGCGCTGAAATGCGATGCATTTGTTTACGTGCGATGGCCATTGTCTATGAAAGGCACTGCATCAGCATTGGTCCATTCTTGGACACCCGACACATAGTCCAAATGCTGGCAAAGTGCACCAATGTTGCGGAGAGAGACCACTTTCTATTTCTTATCAACAAGGTTTATATATGCGTTTGCTGATAAAAAAAACAAAACTTATTTTAGACTTGAGTACTTGAAAAGATAATTTTCAATTTAGCTGGCACTCGATAAGCAAAATGTGCGCGAATTAATCTCGACCGATTCGCTTCCGCTGTTGATTGATATAGCGGTTTTGGCGCATTTGCATATAAATCGGGCAAAACTGCATGGTCAAACAAATGTGATTGAGGCAGCAAAAGGTGGACCTGAATGTGAGGAAAACGAGCCAAAAGAATGGTATTACAACGACCGACAAGGACAACGTCAAGGGCCTGTTTCTTTCCGAAAGGTTTTGTTAACTTATAAATTGTTTTTTTAAATACTACCTGGTATAACAAAAAGGCAAATTCTGATTAAAAAAATTCATATATAAATACACAAAAAAAGGAATTTTTAGGCGAAACAACTCTATCGAGAAGGAATTCTGTTTGAGAAAAGTGAAATTTGGGCGGAAGGCCTTGATAAGTGGTGTCATCTCTCTTCAGTGTCTCAGTTCCGCTGGACCATTTGTTGTACAGGGAAAGCAGCTTCAATAGGCTCTGCCAATAAAGCAAATCCATCCGACAAATTACTGGAAGAAAATGAGACAGTGCAAGAGGGTGCAATCCCAATGGGTATTTACAATCTGACTGATTTGTGCGCCTTGATCCTCGACACTCTCATCCAAATGTGCACATTTTTTCCATCAAGGTTTATATTGTTTAAAAACTAATTAGTAAACTGGTTGAGAAGTTTTAAAATTTATACATATGGAATAATAAGTAAGCAAAATGTGTTAGAAACCTTTGTTTTAGGAACATTATTGAATAATAAAGATAACAAATAAAACGGGTTCGCAATCATTCTCTCCGCCGGCTAGCTTCACCAGCAGCTATAAAACTGGAAATGATTCATCGCTGAAAAATTATTCCTTTATTTTATGTTTTATCTTTGAACCCACAACGAGGGTAGTTGGTCTAGTGGTATGATTCTCGCTTAGGGTGCGAGAGGTCCTGGGTTCAATTCCCAGACTACCCCCAACTTTTTAAAAACATTTTGAATGTTTTTTCAATCGTTAATTAATTTTTGACCTTTTTTAAAAAAATAGAGAAATTTTAAACAATTTTAGAGATGAAACCGGTGCAGTGATTCGTCCATTGCCCCGAGTTAAGAAGATCCTTTCGGAGCCAGTGTTGCTCTACCAACTTGTCCAGCTCTTGCTCACATACGATCCTGCTATTGTGCAACGGGTTGCTTCACTTTTGAACGATGTGATGCAGGACAACCCGTTTGTGCCCCGATTGTATCTTTCCGGTGTCTTCTTCTTCATCCTCATGTACAACGGGTCCAACATTATCCCTGTTGCGCGTTTTCTCAAGGACACCCATTTGAAGCAGGCCTTTCGCTCAACTCTTTCCAAGTCGGAACTTGCTTCCCGTTCGGTGTTGTGCCCTATGTTACCTGAAGCAAATATTTTTTACCTCGAGGTTAATTTTTTTAACTTTTAGTTAAATTTAAAAAGCATTTATTAGGAGTATGGTGCAGAAAAGTATGCGGAGGTTTTTTTGGGTGAATTTGAAAACCCTGAATGCATCTGGAACAGTGAGATGCGGCGCAATATGATCGAGAAAATTGCCATACATGTGTCCGATTTTTCATCACGTCTTTCATCAAACGTCAAAGCACTTTACAGGTTTCAAAAATTCAAATTTGTTTTTATAAAATATAAAATAGGTATTGTCCCATTCCACCCATCGATTATCCACAATTGAAGGAGGAGCTGTTTTGTCACTTTTATTACCTTCGCCACTTGACTGATCAACAGCGATTTCCACATTGGCCAATTCGGGAACCCGTCGAGTTCCTTCGGGCCTGTCTTTCCGCGTGGCAAGATGAGATCACACGGAAGCCTAATAAGATGTCGGTGGAGCAAGCTTGCGAACGCCTTGGATTGTCCATCACGGACAAGTCCTGCTGGCAGGACGCTGCTGCAGTGCGTCGTGCATATTTTAAGTTGGCACAAAAGTACCATCCGGACAAAAACCCGGACGGCCGAGAACAATTCGAACAGATAAACTACGCATACGAGTTCCTCTCATCCACACTGGTCAGGGCTAGCTCCTCCTCGCAACCGGATGTCAATCGAATTGTGATTATAATTCGTGCTCAAAGCATTGTATACAGAAAAAATTTGCAAGGTAGTCAAATGTTTTTGTGGCTTTATACTTACCAAAAATAATTTTAAAAAGCACAAAATCTTTAGTACTTTCACCCTACAAGTATGCTGGCTATACCCAATTGATCAAAACGATCGATCTTGAATCCACCGATGACTCTTTATTTGCACGTAGCAAGGAGGATGGTGGTCAACTCTTAATCAGTGCCGTTGAACTTTGTTATTGGACATTGCGGAGTTCTTCATTGAATGCTGAACAATTGCGCAGGGATGGAGGACTTGATGTCAGAATACTAAAAAATATTTTCAACATAAAAACCTTTTTCGATTAAATATTAGCACATAACAATTAAAAAGCGGTTTTTATTTTTGAAGATTTGGTATCTTTGAAAATTGTTCACAATTTTAGTCCCTCTACAAAACTTTTGATCGTTGTGTGCCAATGATCACCGCGGGTTCTTTGGAAAGTGACATGCCTGTCCAAGTGTGTACCCACGTTTGCAACTGTTTCGCCACTGCGGCCAGCTTTGATGCATGTCGCGAAAAAATTTCGGAAATGAAAGTTTTGTTCAAGAGCATGTGCCAACTACTCCGATTTGATGTTTTTAAATATTTTTTATTATTTTTTTATTTTTTATTAAGAAACTCAATCGGTTAGCATGTTCGGCGGCTGAGTGTGTTTCCGCTTTTTCAGTTTGCACTTTGCTTCAGACCCAACTCTTCCAGGCTGGTGTCATTTGGCAATTGTTGCCGCATTTGTTTCGTTACGACTACACATTGGATGAAGGAGGTTTGTGAATAAACTTATTTTAAAAAGACATAATAAATAACTAAATTTAACATTTTAAATTAGGTGTCTCTCATTCTGAGAAAACCAACCAGCAAGCTGTGCTCAATCGGTTAGCGCGCGATTGTTGTGAGGCACTTGCCTGTTTGGCTGGCTTTCGACCGGACACTCCAGACAATGACGGGGTTCAGAATAGGTTTGGTTTTTTAATAGGTTTGGATTTTTATTTTTTTCTTTAATAAAACATCTTTAAGTCTTCGTGCTATGTTGACGCCATTCATTTGTCGTCAGATGCAGCTGGCGCCAATGGCTTTGCTTGTAAGTGCTCCGCAATTTGATGACGAGGAGAAAATAGATCAAACTGAACAAACTCACAATGGCACTCACATCCGTAATGGAGGTTCAAATTTAATACAATAAAAACATACAAAAAACAAACAAAAATCAGTTGCATCACCATCGAATGTACAAAATGACGATGAGGATGAAGAATTGATCACCAAACCAGTGGTACATTATCGCAACGATTTGGTGCTGAAGATACTCAACTCAAACACAGAAGATCCATACTTGATTTGGGATAACGCAACCCGCGCTGAATTACTCGATTTTGTGGACAGGCACCGTAACTCAAATGAGAACACGGTTTGGTTGTGTTATTTACTTACTAAGATCAAATTTGAGTCTAGAGCGAATTGTTTGGCGCCGAATTCAAACTCAGCGTTTATGCGAAGGAATTGATTGTGGGGGAAATTTTTGTGCGAATTTATAACATGCAACCAGAGTTCAAACTGCTTGTAAGATTGGCACTTTTGCAATTCTAAACTCATCAAGAATTTTTATTAGGAGCCAAAACGAACGTGTATGGATTTGCTCGATTACTTGACCAATCACGCTGAACCTCTTCTAATCCAAGAAGGCATTGTCCAACCCACACTGAAACCTAAACCAACTCTAAATCCAAAACCACTCATTTTACCTGCAAAGCCGGCTGGATCCACATTAAATGGAGCAAAAGCAATACCTAAAAAGGTTAATAGATACCTAAAAAGGTTAATAGAAAATTTTATTATTTCGTTCATAAATATGCCTTTTTATCTCAGCTTTATACAAATTTTCCTATTAAGTCAATGCAAAAAAGTGAAGAAGCAGATTTGATTGATTTGTCTACGGAATTTGTGGTGGAAGAGGAACATCCAGCAGTCGATTGGGGCCAATTTGTCACTGCCACTGACTCGTCGACGTCTGCTGGCGTTGGCCAAATAAATGTGAGCGGTGGACAACTTCCACTCCAAGAACGTCTTCGAATGGTATTGGAAGCGTTGCGCAATTTGTTGATGATGAACCCGAGTTTGCATACCAAACTCATCAGTTTTAAATGAATTTTTTATTTTCAGGTATAGAACTTCTGCTCACAGGCTATTTTCCCACCATTTTTGGCTTCCTTCGAGTCCACTCCTTGCCCGCAATCCAACTCAAGGCTTTGCAGATCATTTCAATCGCAGCCAGCAACAAAGAATGTGTCATTGACATTGCCTGTACCATCCAATTGCCTCTATTGCTTACACTTCTCTGTCAACTTCCAAAAGGTCATTAATTTCGCATAAAATTTTAACAGAAAATTTTTAGCAACGGAGATCATCCTACGCACTTTGATTGCACTGGTTGCCAATGGAACGGTTGTGAAAGATTTGCTGGAATGTGGGGGTATCATCTATGTGTTGGCCACTCTTACCGAGAGTAACACAGCACAGAATGGTTGGAATTGGAATTAATCAAATAAAGATTACGGATTTTTAAACATTTAAGAACTTTCATCTGGTTCTTCATCCGCTAGTCGGATGCTCTCTGCAGAACTTCTCGCCAAACTTCAGACTGACAAATTAACTGGGCCAAAATGGACTCGTTTTTTAGTCCGTTTTTTGCCAAGCGCTTTTGCTGATTCGCTCAGGGATAATCCGGGACAAGCGTAAGTTAAATTAAGGTTGTTATTATTTTTGGATGTTTTACAGAATCCAAATGTTTGACAATAACACTGAAAATCCTGAACTGATTTGGAATGACGGAATGCGTAATGGAGTGCGTAAAATTCTCGGACAAATTCTCACTGAGCTTGTACAAGCTCAACATAAAGATCCGAATGCCAAATGGAATCCGGTATAAATTTGCTTAATGAAATCAAATTACACTTTTGTAAGTTCAGAATTCTGTTATTGGCGAAAATCAATGCGCGTACGGTGGAGAGACCAGCGAGGAAGTTGTAATTGGAGGAGTATTTTTGCGACTGTTCATTGCTAATCCATCGTGGGCGGTAAATTTACTGTTTGTCTTAATGAATTTGAAATCGAACTGAAAATTTTAGGTTCGGCATCCTCGACAATTTGCTACCGAATTGATTGAACGCCTTTTGGAATTGTGGCAACCAACGAAAAAGATTGGCGAGGATGAAGTGAGGAGGTTGCGGAGCTTGTTGGAACAAGTCACTAAGGCGTTGGTGTTACTGTCTGCACATCATCCTACCACTATGGACATGGTAGTTAAATTAAAAATATTTTCACAAAATTTAAATATTTATTTATTATCATTTACCCAAGAAAACAAAAACAGCTTTTCACAAGGGAACCTCTTATTTTTCAAACATGTTGGAGCCCAAGTAAACCATAGTGCATTTTGAAGCCCGTGAATAGTTATTAACGAAAAGGCAAATCAAACTATTAACGAAAAAATAATTATTTAAGTTTTAAAAATAATTAAATTTAAAAAATGCAAACAAAATACTTTCACACATCAACAAATAATTATAAATATCAATTATGATAGAGCATGAAAAATGGGCCAATAAAGCCATCGAAGCAAAAAATATTCGATTTAAAAAAAAATTCCGAAAAATTTAAAACATTAATTGAATTTTTATGAATTAATTTTGTTGTGTGTGGAAATTGCTCGAAATGTCGAGTGTGGAAATTGTTCGAAATGTTTAAATCAGAAAATTCACAGAAAATTATGGCATAGTCAGATAACATGCTGGGAGGTTCCCTTTTCAGTTCTCACTGCTATTTAGATCCCTGCCCAAGGCTATTTGCCCCAATTTTGTCATGCAATGCAAATGGCACCCAGTGATGACGTGGCACGTTCGGCACTTCATGTACTTAATCAACTTGCAGAAAATGCGGTATCAGCAAAATCGTCCATTAGATTATTTGCGGGATTTTCACTTTCTTTCTAATTTTAAAGAACTGTGCCAACACTTTTGCCTCGATTCCGGTTTTGGCGAAAGGTATGTTGGTATGTATGCGCAGACAACCCGAGCTGGCTCGCGAGGCGGCGCACGCATTGAAGATGCTAACACAGCGGTGTACATCAGAATTGGCGGAACAAATGTTGCTGAGCGGAATGGTGGAACACTTGTTGACCATGTTGGCAAGCTCTCTTCCAGGTTCAGGATTATCAAATTTTTGTAAAAATTTGAAATTTTATTTTTCAGGCGTAAGTAATCCATCAGCCGCAAAGGCTGAGATTGCGGATGCACTCAAATACTGCTGCAAGGACCTGCAGTTTGGAGAACGGATAGCACAAGTGCTCCAAAAGTCGCCAGTTTGGGCCCAATACAGGGATCAACGGCACGACCTATTTCTACCCACTATCACCCAGACACAGGCTATTACAGGTTGGAAATGCGGATGTAATTAATGTAAAAAATCCCCATGCAATTTTTATTTATTTCGTGAAAATTGGGTTTTTAGGAGGTCCCAGTGGCGGTTCATCTACGGTGGCCGGCTACCTCACCGAGGGGATGTTTGAACCACCTCCTGCTCGCGTTGCTCCTCCACCCGCACCCAATCAACAGAAGGAAAAGAATAACAACTCCGACACATTGGGGCCTCTGTAATCATATTCCGACCCTAACCAATTGAATAATGTCTAGTTTATGTTTTATCTATTAATCATTTCCATACCCATTCAAGAAGGATCAGCAGAAAATTCTCTAATTGTCCCGTACACTGTACGTTTATCAGGATTGTTTGTGTCCAACAGCAATCATCAATTCGCATTTTCGGTTTCGGAGACTTGTCAATTCGTAATCGCAATATGTTTCTCGCCAAATTCAAAAACCAATTAAAAAGCAAAATTTCTTGTATCATCTCATATCTCGCCCAATTTTTGTTACTCTAATTTAATTTAAATACTGAAAGTATTTGTTATTTGAGACAAATGTGATATAAACTTGTAAAGCCCAGAGTAATTTTCATAAGCCACACATAATATTGGTAAACAGTTTATAACGATATACTACTATTTTTAAGAGTAAATGGCGAAATATCACATACTGCACTCTAAAATTTATCCCGTTTGTGCAGCGTTAACTTTTTTGGCTGCTTCGGTGTCCACAAACCATTGGATTGGCTTAATCGTACAGATCTGGCTGGGTGGGAAATTTTGATCGTCGTCGACAATAATTTTCTAAATTTTGAATCCAAAAAATTCAAACTTTTTTCAAGAACCTTGATGACGTCAGCTTTAGATGCTCCATTAGAAATAAATGCCATGTTTGATGCGGCGTTCAGTACCGGAATTGTAATCGTAATACGCTTCGGAGGAGGTTTTGGTGAATCATCGATGTATTTTACCCAGTCAGGATCTCTGTTGATTAACTAACAAGAAAAACCCAATACGAATTATTAGATTGACAGAATCAACAATGATTTTTGATCTAAATTAATTTGTTGATTTTCAATATGAATCATCCTTATTTCATCAATTTACACATTTGCATTGAAAAACCTTTGTAAGCGGATGCCCTGGAAAGAGCGAGCAAGTGTGTCCATCAGGTCCAAGGCCGAGAAGGAGCACATCAAACTTTGGAAAGCCTGTTTCTGTGGTGATTGGAGGATTCAGCGAGCGCAACTTCTGCGCAAAATAAGATGATGTGACGTTGCCTACGCTTAGGAAAATTTGTACTTTTTCGAAATCTGGGTTCGATTTGAAGCAGGTCAGTAGCTAGCCCCGGGTTTCGGGAGGGCGAATTCTTAAATTTTATTTATGGGTATAAACGAGAGAAAAAACCATGGTGTATTAGTAATTAGTACGTTTTTAAGCGAAAATGCAATCAAGCAAATTTAGAAAATAGAAATCGATTTCGAAAAAAGTGACTTTCGACTAACTGTATTTCTATGTTATTTTTTTATAGGATTTTCTATGTTGTTAAGGGCGTAGCCAAGGGCCTCAAAAATTAATTTTTTTAAATAGGGTCCCACTTTTGTTTTTAAAATTCACAAAATTTTTTCACCGCAGCCGCGAAACTATGTTCAAAAATAAACCATTAATAGTTTTTATCGGTGCAATACAAAAATGAACCCCTAAAAATCGACGTTTAAGTGAATAATAGGTCGCCAAAAAATTTGCGGAGGGCCCTCCCTCGAAATAAAATCGGGTTTGGATGGAGGGGGGAATTCCCCCTTCACTAACTACAGGTCTACAAAAATTTCACACCTAATTTTGCGATGTTCTATAAATTATGTTTTATTTCAACAACCTCCTTCATTGTAATCAATTTTGACAATTTTGTCGCCAAATTTCTCAGGTAAAAGGCGTAACAAAGTGCCGGCATTGCTTTCCTCACTGTCTAACGGGACCAAACGTTCATCGACGGGGAAAAGGCGCAGACGAGCAACAGTTTGGTCAGGCAGGGAGGTCAGGATGGGCGCCAAGAAAGGAGGCATTGAACCACCTAAAGTCCAAACTTTTTGCACTTGGTTTTTGGAGCTTTTGGGCAGAAGTTTTAGTTACATTAGGCAAGAAAGATGTAATTTAGGGTAAACGTAAGTTACGTTTGCTCCACTCCACCCTAATTATGGGAAAAGACTTTAAAAAAGAGTTTCTTGCATATTAAAAAGGGAGTTTCTTTCAACTTTTATAATTATTTTTCGAACTTTCGCTTTTATGCAAATTACAAAAACCTGAAAAGCCAATGATCAGATTCCTATTTTGGTTGTTGTTTTGTTCGATTATGGATTCCAAATATTGTCGAACTGCTTCTGCTTGCTCCTTTACATTGCTGCTAACCCGCAACACATGTTTTCTGCTTGACATTATTATTCTCTAAAAATTTAGATACTTGTGTAGTTTAAGTTGGGTGGGTGGGTCCTCCATTCCAGAGACGACCAAAGGTACTAGAGATCGGACCGGTATGGAATTCCGTCGGAATTTTTCGGAAGTTCCGAACGGAATTCCGTCCGAAATAATTAGAGGCTTCCGTAAATACCGGCCGATAATGTGTGATTGTCGCTACCATACCACTTAATTTTAAAAAATCATTCTTCAAGCATTCTGGACATTATTTTTATAGTTTCGAGTGTCGAAACTATACCCCGCCGAATGTGACACTGTTAAGGGTTTTGTTCTCGTCGCTTAACATTGTGTTAACCTAGTGTTAACCGGGGGGTTAACATGTCACAAAAAGTTAACATTTCTTGCGTGAACCATGTTTCATGGCCACGGAAATTTGAATCTCTCAATCTCTTCTCTCAAACCAACCC
>JAQIYK010000406.1:0-14598 GCA_034700465.1 Rotylenchus robustus
CCTCTAAAATCTCCCCTCCCCCTTCTAAAAACTCCCCCATCTCGGAGGGGGTTGAAAAATATCTCCCCCGGGGGACTTTTTAGAGGAAATACGGTAGTTAAAAGCCGGGGGGGGGGTGGGGAGTTGAGTTTGATATAATAAATGAATTTTAAAATAAATACCCCTTAAAAATTTAAGTAAATTAAAAAACGTGAAAATTTCCATCGTTTTTTATTTGTTTGTTAAAATATGCACGTACAAATCTAAAAATTAAAAATATTTGGACTACTATATAATTAGAGTCCGATGTTCTAATTATGTTTGTAGGATTTAATTTTTACAAAACTTGAAAAAAGTATTCTGGATATAGATATTTACCTTATTTCATCTAAAAACTCTCTCTCTCTCTCGATAGGTCCCCGAATACTTTTAGAACGGTTAAAGATAGGTAAGGATAGGTATATTTAATTGCAAATGAGTCCAATAACCAATTGTCTTTTCCTACCTTTTTGTTCCTAAACGCACTTTTCCATCCTCCGCTGCCCTTTTCAGCGTTCATTTTGGGTGTAGCTGCACTCGTAGCGTGCGGTCAACGGACTCCAGAAGGTGTACCGTGGCTTCTCGGGGTCGTTGAAGCGCACGGTGCCGCACGGATTCTTCACGGGCCATCTGGTCCGTGCCTCGTATTTGTAATAGTCGAACGCCAAACTGCGCATACCGTACGGTGAATAGTTGTGGTACAGGGAATAGTTCAGATAGGCCTCGCTCGGTGGCGCCTTAATCCCATTGTCATCTTCGCCGTATTCCGACATTTTTATTGTTTTTAAAAATATCTGAAAAATATTTCAAAAATTAGAATTTAATTACATTTTTATACTTTGTTATATTTTGACAACCTAAAATCCAAAAAAATGTTCAAAAATATCTACTAAACGCTAACATTTCAAAAATTTAATTTTTGGGCATTTTTTGAGAATTTGAAAAAGACCAAAGTCCATTTCCAAAATTTCTTGGAAAAATGAATAACTTCTCAAATTTTGGATGATCAGTTTATAAAGGAGACTCATTGATTTTTACAAAGCATAGGGCGAAGAATAGGTAATTAGGGAACCAAACGGACGGACGGAACAAATGTGTTTTTGGGCAAAAAAGAAGTTCGACGACGACGGAGACGGGCAAAACAACTGTTTGGCGTGGTGCCCCACCCACTCCTTTCATTATTAGCAGCGAAAATATTCCATCTGTTTGTTTCAAAGTCTGAAATCGTTAATAAATAGCCGATAAATCCGACAAATTTGAGACGCCGAAAAGTTTTGACGGATATATTTATGACGCAAAACATAAAAAACAACTTTAAAATATGATTGATGAAAAGTCAAAAAATGAACAATAAAAAATAATAAAATAATTTAAAATTGAAAATAAAATTGATCAATTGAATTGATTACATATATCTAAAATATATAATAATTATAATAATTTAAAATTATGATAATTTAATATGATTTAATAAAATTATAATAATTTAATAGGTAGTAAATCCAGTTGGATAACAAGTATATCTAAGACGGGATACTGTAGATAGACAAAGTAATTTAGCATATTTCTGTTATCTGTTTTGTTCACTGTCTCTTCGTATGATTTACAATTCCATAATTTTTTTGTTAAAATGGATTGGTCGGTGAGTTGGGTTGGGTTGGAGTTGATCTTCTAAAAACAACAACAACAACAACAACGACGACGACATCAATCTCAGCCAGTTCAGCAAACTGTTAACTTTCCAGTTTCTCTGTCTGTCTGATCAAAACAACAACAATAACCCATAACCCATTCATTCATTTCCCCTCATCAAATTTTCCATTTTTGTTGCTGTTCGTTCGGTATTATGTTTATTTGTCGTCAACACTCACCTTTCTTTCATCCTCCATCGCCCATCAATTTTTATATGCCAATTTTTGGGATTTTTAATCGTCAAATTTGGCGAATTTTATCATGAAAATGAATGACAACAAATGTAACATTTTTCGCTGAATTTCACTAATATAACAACATGCATCCCTTACTTATTTGTTTGTTATTTTGGTTTTCGGTCCTAAATTAATTCATTTTTTCATTTTATTTTAAATTATTTGTCTTTTACCCAAAAACTAAACAATCGCATAAATAATTCCTTCTTTTGTTTTTCTAAATTGATTTTCAAATTGTCATTCATTCGGAAATCCGATTTTTCCCTCTTTTTCCATACTGAACGGATAGATTTGCATTACAATTACAAATCATTCGCTCAATTTTCCTCCCAATCAATTTCAATAAATATTTTTTTTAATATTTCCTTTTAAAAACATCAATTAAAAACTAATTGTCAAAATAACAAAATCCAGCATTTATCAACTAAATACCTCAAAATAATGCAAACATGTATTTTTGCTCGTTAGTATAGCCAAAATAAATTTATAAACTATAAGTATTTTATTTTTTTGTTTATTTGTAATATTACATTTTTAAATTATTTATTTTTTCCAAATTAATTGTTCTTTTGTGCGTTAATTTTATTTTGTGGTCCAAAATTCGTTTTCAGATTTTTGTTTGATGAAACATTTTGTTAAAGATGAATAACCCTTTTTGAGAACATACGTCATTGGAGGGGAACACAACACAAGAACTCATCCCTACCTGCCTACCCTGGGGATATTTCCCTTACAAAATTCATTTTCGTTTCAATTTTTTGTTTGCTCACCCCCCCCCCCCACCCTTCCCCCTTTTTCTAACCCCCCCTTTACCCCCTTCCCCCTTCCCCCCCTATTCCCCCCTTCCCCCATTTTCAATTCCCGTGACTTTTATCTTTTATTATCCCCTTCCGTTCAAAAAATATACTAAAAAGCAAGTTCCAAAATGTACTTTCCTGCCCATCTCTGCAAAAAGTACCTTTTTAATAACATTTTTCTTGTTTTGTTTGGAGGTAGGGGAAATAAAACATAAAACTATTTGAACATACATTTTCGGGCCAACCGAAAATAAAATATTTTTATGCGAATTATTTTATTCCCTTTTACGTCCCCACTTCTCATTCTCATCATCCCTTACTAATCTTTTCTCTTTTTTTGATTGCCCGCGTCTCCCTAAAAATTGGACAAATTGCGCGTGTTCGTTTGGCGGATTTAAAATGAATGAATGGATGGATACATTTCACTGATTCATTCAATCATTTCATTCTTTTCATTGATTTCGGCCAATTAATTTAAAAAAAGGAATTTTCAATTTTTTGATTCGATTAAAAGGGACAAAAACAGACAAATCAAATGGTGGGTTGGTTTGGGTTCTTTTTTTGTCATTTTGACAAATTGGTCGCCAAATAAATTATTATTATTATCCAAATTACCCAATTTAGTAATTTATTGGCCCATTATTATACAATAAACACTTACTTCGCCCTAAAAATTTAAAAAGGTTTATTAAAGGAGTTTTGTGGCCATTAATCAGAAAAGGGTTCAAAAAAGATTTATTAGGTTGACATCAAATCATAGATTTGGCATCATACAAATATATCAACAAAAAATTGATGTACTTACTAATATATTATTTCTGGAAATTACACTAAAAATTTAGAAACAAATTATATTTTATTATTTTTAAAATTTTTCCATTATGGATTTTATTTGCGATTTTTTGCCTTCCTTCAAATTTCTGGACATTATGGATTTTATATATTCGATAAAAATTGAAATTAACAAAAAAGTAAATCTAAAATATTGAATGGATGGATACCAATAGTATAATAATCACAATCACAACACAACTTTTGTTTTTGATCATGGCTATTAATTTAATTTATATTATTAAACAGCAATTGTTAATATAAATACATTATATATAATTGGTATTTTGAAAGTGTTTATATTTTGCCAAATATTTTTAATATTATTTTCTGAAATACAAAAACTTCAGCTTCAGACTTTTGATGATATTTTTCGGATTCAATACTGTTTCGAAGTCAGAATTCAATTCGAAATAATGCTCGAAATTCAATTTGTAAAGCAAAATACGACGGTGTCCGATCTCACAATTTGCATATTTTATTTCATTTTTTATTTTTTATTTATTTTATTTCATTTTATTTATTTATTTCATTTTATTTATTTATTTATTTATCATTTTTCCCTCCATTTCCACCCCTTTTCTCCCTCCCCCACTTTTTCAGCATGTCCAACCTTCGTCGTCTTCTCCTCATCCTTCTGTCCCTCTGTTGCGTCCTCCTCACCCTGATCCTTCTCCTTCTCATCGTCCTCAACTCCGACATTCTTCCCAAAACTTCGTCCACCCCAAAAAGTTCGCTGCCCATTATGCCGACGGAGGCGACCAAAAAGAATGGTTGGTTGGTAAAGACACAAATAAATAAATAAATAAAAATTCGAAATTTAAATGCAAATTATTCGACTTTATATTTTAGCAAAAAAATTATATAAAGTTTTACTAGCAATTCTCTTTAATCATAACCCATGGGGGATAACTGTGGCATTCATAACATTCGTTTAAATATAATATTCGTTTTAAAAATATCCACTGGAAATATTGATAGAAAAATATTGATATATCTATCGTGTTCGTTATTGCGCTAATTTCAAAATTCATATTTATTATATTCATTTATTCCATGGATATATTTTGAAAAATTTAAACAAAATATAACCAATATTATAAATGGATTTGCAAAAATGGATAATGCCTAAAATTTATTTGTAAATTTAAGATAAAAATGGCATGGAAAATGAGTTTGACAAGGTTCGGGAGGAGGAGTGCTACGTGGAGGACGGGCTGGACCTGACCAGCGACGGGTTCGTGCAAATGTGCGACGCGACAAACTCCGAAAATTGGTTCATCTACTGCAGCGGAAAACTGATGGAAGTTAGTCGCTTGTTCTTCTAATTCTGACCAATTTGACAAATGTTTTAATGGGATTTTTAATTAATTAAAAATTCTAAAACCAGTCTCAAATTTCTGGGAATTTTTCTAAAATTAAAGAATTTTTGAAATTTTTAAGAAATTTTGATTAAAAAATTAAAACATGGCTAATTTTTAATTTTGACATTTTAGGCTGCTCGCTACCACCGTTTGGATGTGGGTATTTTTAAAATAATTTGTGCATTTTTTAAAATATTTTTTAATTAATTAAGGTATTGCACAAAGTACCAATGAAACACAACGCCAGCGAAGTGTGGGCAAATTTTGAACGAAAATTTGGCGGAAAAGGAGTTCGGGAAATAGAAAGGGACGAATTGGTGGCATTTGCCAACGAGAATTTTATACAAAAGGCCAATGAACTTGCGGAGTAAGAAAAATATATAAAATAAAAAAGAATATTAACAGAATATAAATTTGGAATTTAATAATAAATTAATTCAATAATATATTTGTGGAAGAAATATATTTATTAGGTATTCTATTTTAGGTGCGAATTGCCCGATTGGATGTCCAACCCGCCACGACTACAGCAAATAAAGGACCCATCGTTGAAGGAGTGGGCCGTGCAATTGCATGGAATTTGGAAAAAATTGTGTCGCCGAATTCCCGACGAAGTCAATTTTATTAATTTAATGTTTAATTAATTATTTATTAAATTCAATTTTTGATTATTTATTGTTTATTTATTTTAAAATAATTAAATTAAACAAATTATTATTTCAGGTGAAAGCATTTGTGAATCGGCACTCGCTGATTTATGTTTCGCATCCCTTCGTTGTTCCAGGCACATTTTATTTTTATATTTTAAAATATATTTATTTTTTAATTTGCTCCTATCTTTTTAGGCGGTCATTTTCAGGAGTTTTACTATTGGGACACTTATTGGATTATTCGCGGGTTGTTGGCTTCAGGTCCAAAAATTAAATTATACATTAAATTAAATTATAAATTAATTTATTTTTAATTGAAGGGTTGGCCCAGACAGTGAACAGTATGATCCGCAACTTTTTCGAAATGGTCGACCGTTTTGGCTTTGTGCCAAATGGGGGCCGTGTCTATTACAGTAGACGGTCCCAACCACCATTTCTGACCATGTAAATTAACATTAATAATTAATTTAATAATATTAATTTAATTATATTATTTAATTAATTAATATTGATTTAATTAATATTTATTTTTAATATAATTATTATTAATTCAAATCAAGGATGGTGTACGAGTATTTCAAGGCCAGCAATGACACCGAATTTCTGGAGACAGCACTTCCATTTCTGGAGAAGGTCCGTTTATTTGTTGATAATTTGTTACTATTTAGCAAACATTTAAAACAAACAAAAAAATAATTTAAAAAATTTAAATTAAAGACTGTTCAAAACTAATGGTTCACAAATTCGCACCTTTTCAATTTGCGTTTTTTGGTTTTGGTCCAACAATGGTTGTTAAAAGTCAAATAATGATTCAAAAAACAATATTTTTATTTAATAATTTTTTTCTCAAAAAATATATTTTTTATTTTTTATAAAATATAATATTGCATTCCTCTACAGGAGTTGTCATTCTGGCACAATTATCGATCTGTCCAAGTTCCACTCCCCGACCACAATGCTTCTGATTCTGACCCCAACAACAATGGCACGATATTCACTACCAACCCCACCACGATGTTCCAGTACCGTACGGAAAGCAACGTGCCCCGTCCGGAGTCTTTCTGCGCCGACCTTTCAATGGCCAAACAGCGCAAATCCGCGCGCGAAAAGCAAAAAATGTGGCGAGACATTGCAACGGCGGCCGAGTCCGGATGGGACTTCAGCACGCGGTGGATGCGCGACCCGGCGCGGCCGGACATGCACTCCATCGACACGGTCCAAGTGGTGCCCGTCGACCTGAATGCCTTCATTTGTGGCAACTACGCTATTTTGGCCAATCTGTTTAAAGTAGTTGGTAAGAAAAAATTCGGAAAAAACATATAATTCATATAGGTAGTGGTGTTCTTTTTGGTTCGAAAAATAGCAATGTTATTTTATTGAAAAATCATTTTTATTTATACCTAAGATGATTTTGGTTGATTTTTTGAAAAATCTTAAAAATCTTAAAAATTGCCAACTAGCAGTGATTATCAGTTAAATTCTATGCCATCTGATAAATAATACCTAATGGTTTTATTGATTGATTATAATTATAATAATCACCCGATCAATCATTGTTTCAGGCAATTCCAACAAGTCCGCCGAGTATCAGAACATCTTTGTGCAGTTCCGAAGCAAATTCAAAAGTGTGTTTTGGGCGGGGAATGGATCGTCGGGCGGATGGTACGACTTCCACTTGGGCACCCGACAGCACAACACCAACTTTTACCCGACAATTGTAACGCCAATGTTCACGGGGTGTTTTGAGGAAGGGTCCGGGGAGCCGGAACGTGTGTTTAGCACCATTCAACGCAGCGGGGCATTGGACGAGCCGGGCGGAGTGCCGACCAGGCACATTTTTGGAAATTATTAAAACAAATAAATAAATAAATAAATTATTTTTAATATTAAAACATGCAAAATAAGGCAAAATTACATCAAAACAAAACATTAACAAATTATATAAAAGCCAAAATATTAATACAAAACACAAAAATATTATTAAAAGTTAAAATAACAAAAAATTGATTGAATTGATTAATATTCTGCAGCATGATCAGAAGTGGGCAGCAATGGGACTATCCCAACGGATGGCCGGTAATATTCAATTTTTCAGTTTTCTTATTAGAATTTCGCATAAAAACCCAAATAATTTTTCATAAAAATTTATAAGATATTTTTGGGTTTTTTTTACCAAAAATAATTGAAAAATATATAATATTCAATATAAAAATGTAACGATTTTAAGCCATTGAATCACATGATGATAGAAGCACTTCGAACGAGCGGAAATGAACAGTGAGAATAATTAATGAAAAAATAATAAAATAGTCAATTAAATATAAATTATAATTTTAAAAAATTTATCTACAAATTTTTGTGTAATTTTTATAATTTTTAGAAACTTTTTGAATTTAATTAATAAATTAATATAATATTTTTTGAATTTAATTTAATTAATTTATTAAAAAAAAATAATTTAATTAATTTATATTTATTATTATAAATTAATTTGAATTTAATTAATAAATTAATGATAATATATAAAGTAATACAATTTTTTAATATTTTTTTGTTTTTTTAATTGTTTTTCCCAAAATTGACTTTTTTCTTTTAAAAGGATGCACGAAAAAGCGTTGGCACTGGCCAAGAAATGGGTGACGACAAATTATGTGGCATTTAAAAGGGACAAAAAAATGTGGGAAAAATATGCGGTGGACCAAGTGGCGAGAAACAAAGGCGGAGGAGGAGAGTACGAAGTGCAGGTGAGAGGGGGGGGGGGGTAGGAGAGAGGAAAATGAAATTGAAAAATCGAAAATTGAAAAATAAAAACTGAAAATTGAAAAATAAAATAATAAAAAAATAAAATAAAATTTGTAGGCCGGATTTGGATGGACAAACGGTGTGATATTGGACTTGTTGGCAACCTACAGAGACCAAATAACCCTTGAAATGGACAACAGAACATAGATACACTTTAAGAAATAATTAAAATAATTATAATTTTATTGATTTTGTTTGTTTGTTTGTTGTATTCATTTGAATGGATCACATTTTTGAACAACATTCCTATTCCTATTTGTTGAATTTTTTGGTAATTTACATATTTTATTTGTTTTATTTTATTGAAATTCAAATTATTGTGCTAATTATTATATTATATCTCTCTGATCATTTTTTATATAGTCCGATATTTTTATTTTTATCACAAATTATATAAAAATCACTCACTCGAATACCATCGAAATAATATCACATTTCATTTTCCATTTTTCATTTTTAATTCTGCACTTTGAATCCCTTCGCTTCCATCCATTTGTCATCGAGGAATTTGCTCCTTAAAAATTAATTTTTGAAATTAAAATTTTAAAATAGGCAAAAACGCGAGAAATGCTTTTTATTAGCCTAATTGAACAAAAAGTTGAATTTTCAATCCCGATTCAATAAAAAGTGTCCTCACATTTTTCTTAATTTCGAAAGGAGAAATTAAATAATAGTCATGAAAATTAGAATCCTAAAATCCGATTTCGAACTAACGCTTCAAGTTCAGAAGAATCTGTCTCTTGGCTTTCGAAATTATAAAAATCGAATTGGAAACCTATAAAACCGGTTGAATTGAAACAGATATTCAAATTCCGCGCCAAGTGGCCAAGTGGCATAATCTGTTGCTCTCTTCAAAACAACTGATTAGATTCACAAAATCTGATTTTGGTCCTTTTCTTCCCTCCTTTCGTTGATAAAAAGTTTGGATCGGCTTTCGGGGGATGGGTTTCGATTTTGGGATTTCGAGTTCCAGCGGCTTATTCGGCCCCCCCCGGCTCACATGTAATTGCGAACACCGTCCGGCAGAATGGTGACGATGCGCCTGCCCGCGCCCATGCGCCTGCCCACCTCCAGTGCCGCCCACACATTTGCGCCCGAAGAACCCCCGCAGAGCAGTCCCTCCTTGCGGATCAGTGCGCGGGCAGTGGCAAAAGAGTGTCCATCTTCAGTTTTGATCCATTCGTCCACAAGGCGGCGATCCAACGCGGCCGGCACAAAATCCAAAATAAGAGAATGGAAGTCGAAAATATTTGCGATAAGTTCGAATAAAAGTCGAAAGTACCGTATCCGACCCCTTCCACTTCGTAGCCATGTGTCTCACGATTGCTCGGATCGGCCAGAATGGAACCTTCCGGATCAGTGCCGAAAATCTGAAAAATATTATTTGGTTAAAATATGATGACATATTTTGCGATAGTCTTCGATTACGGTACCTTACAGTTGGGCACTTTCTCGCGCAATTTCCTCGCGATTCCGCTCACTGTTCCGCCCGTCCCTGCTCCGATCACTACCGCGTCCAATTTGCCCTCACATGCCCACAGTATCTCCTCTGCAGTTCCCTCATAGTGTGCCAACGGGTTGCCTTCATTTCGATACTTAAAATCGGTCCATTTTCGAATTTTAAACTTCAAAAATAATTTTAATATAAATTTGGGAAATTTAAGAATTGCGTTTAGTCAAATAAAAATGTGACCTGATCCAAAATGACACTGCCCGCAATTTCCTTTTGCAGTCGGAGTGCCACGCCAATGTGACAGTCGGGGTCCGTGTAGTGTTTTTCGGTCGGTGTCCGCACAATTTCGGCACCCAACGCACGGAGCACCCATTCTTATTAAATGAAGTCGATGTTATAAAGATAATAGATAATAGTATAATTTATAATGAATATAAACAGAATAGAATGTTATTCTATTTTCCTAAATATAGTGTATACTACAAACTATGAATATAGGGTACATGCATTTTTCATGAAAATTTTCGAAATTTTTCCCACTGAAAATTTTAAGCTCCCCCTCTAAATCCTTTAAATTAGCCCCCATCCCGGTGGGTCTAATTTAATTTTAATTTAACCCCCCCCCCCCCCCGGGGGGGGGGGGCTAAATTAGAGAAAATACGGTATACCCTTCTCCTTGCTCATCTTCTGTGGCATTACGATTATACAGCGATAGCCTCTGATGGCGGCCATCAGTGCCAGTCCAAGGCCGGTGTTGCCAGAAGTGGGCTCAATGATGGTACTGTGACCAGGCCGAAGGACACCCTTACCATAATCAAAATCAGACATTAAAATCGATTAACGGGATACTGTGGGTGTTATTTAAGTTTGAGGCATCGCTATAAATCATAGCCCTTTTCTGCCTTTGAGCAGAAAAAATTAACTGCAAAATGTATTCAGAAAATATTTAAAAAAAATAATATTTAAATTTGCCTTTGCTTCGGCAAGTTCAACCATCCGACGCGCAATGCGATCTTTCACCGATCCGCCGGCATTGAAATATTCGCACTTCACAACTTTTTAAATTAAAAGTTAAAATCCATCGAATATCCATTCTTTCCTCCCTAAATATTTTACATACGAATTTCTGCTTCTACGCCCGCTTCGGCTGGCAATCTGTTCAATCGCACCAGGGGTGTGTTTCCGATGGCAGCAGCCATGTCGTTGATCAGGAGGGATTTGATCGGAGGACTTAAAATTGAACACCAAATAAAAATATCTGATCAAAAAATATCGGATTATATAATCGGGATAACTTTATTCTGAATCGAGATGATCGTTCGCCCCCAAATAGTTATTTATTATTATTAGGTATTATTATTAATTAATCATAATTTAAAGCATTATATTACCTGTACGGAACACTTGTTGTCCAGCAGTGTTCGGGCACTTTTTGAAATGTTTGTTCGCCCGGCTTTTCCGGATCGTACACATCCGCGATTTTGAAGGTGTTCTGCGGGTATAAAGGTTTCTCAAGGATCGAAGTCGGCATGAATCCGTTGGTGATCTAAAACGAACAATTTTTGGTACAAAAATTGATTTTAAAAAGTAACATTAATCCAAAAACAATAAAACCTTTCGAAATAAAAACAATCAAACTATCTTTGTTTCTTTTAAAATAAATTGAGATTCGAATTTTCGATTGAATTTTTAATAAAAAAATAAAACTTATGACGATACCATCCATTCGTCGTTGAGGAATTTGGTCAAATAGTTGCGCACTCCATCCGGCAGCAACAGCACACAGTTCTGACCCTTCTTCAACTCTTTGGCGACTCTCAAAGCTCCCGCGACAATGCCACCTTAAAAAACAGTAAAATTGATTAAATTTTGAGTAAAATTTAGAATTTAAATTAATTTTTTCAAATAATTTTCAAATTAAATTTAAATGGACCTGATGAGCCACCGCAAAGAATGCCTTCTTTGCAATGCAATTTTCGTGCCATTTGAAAGGCTTCCGAGTCACAAGTTTCCACCAAAAATAAATTTTATTATTTATTTATTATTATTATTATTATTTTTGGGTTGAATTTGCCTTTTCGTCAATGTGTGTTCGGTCAAGAACGGGAACATGGAATATGTAGCCAATGCCTTCCACTTTGTACGGATGACCGCACGCGAATGGGTTCACTTCAACAATCTCAAATAAATTGTATGGGAAAAATGTTAAAAAAATGAAAAATTTGAAAAATAATACTCTAAATCTAAATACTATGCTTAAAAATGTTTTTCAATAAATTTAATCGTATTTCCTTCAATAGTGCCCCCTCCCAATAAACCCTCTCCAAAAACAGTACCCCCGGGGATATTATTAGAGGAAATACGGTAATTTGCGAAGCTTCTGGAAATTGAAAGATTAGCGGAAACTACAAAATATGAAAGATGCTAAAGGGTACTTTGCAATTTGGGTTCACTGCTTTGATCTTTTTGGACATTCCCGTCATCGATCCACCAGTGCCTGCCATTATCGAAACATTAATTCTTTGATGTTACCGATTCTTTTGATGTTTACCGACTCCCAGCACCATCATGTCCACTTTCCCGTCCAAAGCATCCAAAACTTCCTCCGCTGTTTCATCAAAATGTACCATTGGATTTCCAATGTTTATGTGCTTTAAAAATTACATTTTATATTCGGTAATAATTGAATTGATATTTTTAACTTTCTAATTGAATGTGTTTTATCCAATTTTTTAACACTACAATTATTACCATTTTGCCCTAATTTTTCTAGTTAATCGACTCACTTGGTCCAGCACGATGGAGTTCGGCGTTTCCCTTTGGAGTTGGTATGCCCGGCGGATGTATGACCGTTCACTGCCCATGGGCACTCCGTCCTCCTAAAATACGATAATTTAAAGATATGCTATCATCAATACACTTTTGGATACATTTGAGCTAAATTATAAAAAATTATATTTATGCTGATAGTTTTTTTAGTTTAATTTTTTGGTTATGCCTAGGGGTTATAACCTATTTGCATAGGGCAAAAAAGTTTCTCTCCTGGCTTATATTTTAATAAATCTCATTGAAATTTTGCTAAACAATGCGTTTTTGCTCAGCCTATTTTTATGCAGCTTCTTTTCGATGATTAAAGTGTAAAGTTTGATTAATTTAGGCTTATTTATTTTTAGGGTATATTGGGAGTGCATTTATTTTCCTATTGTCTTCTTATTGGTTTTGCCCTAGAAACTATCTGTTTTTATGCAAATTGCGAATATATTCTTACGGTGCGCACGATCTGTGCCCCCAATGCCCGTTGGAGCACTTCCTTCTCCCGGCTCGACCCCTCCGGCATCACAATCTCACATCGGTACCCCCGCACGGCACACACCATCGCCAGTCCGATGCCCGTGTTCCCCGAACTCGGCTCGATCACCGTCATCCCCGCGCGCAGTCGACCCGCGCGCTCCGCGCACTCGACCATGCGCAGCGCAACCCGGTCCTTGACCGAACCGCCCGGGCCCAGAAACTCACATTTGCAGTCTAAAAAAGAAATACCAAAAGGGAAAGAAAGAAAGAATTGCCCAATTGAATAAACTCGACAAAGAAAGATGTCTTAATTCCCCAAATGAAATAGCCGTATTTTCTTATCCGCCGGGCGTACAAATTTTCGATACCATCTCAAAGGGCGTATAATTGGAGACGTTCGTTAATTAAAGTTCAATAAAATAAGAAAATACGTATTTCAAAAGAAATGTTTTTAATGGTCACTTTTTTTTTAGTTTGAGCATAGGAAAATTTTTCTATGAAAATATTTAAAAAGATTAATTATTAATTAAATTCCTTTTTTAGTTAACGAAATTTAATGGATAAAAATTAAAAATTAGAAGCTGTAATAAAAATGTACATAATTTGTTTAAAAATATTTTAACAAAAACTTACAAATGTTGCATTCAATGCCATATTCCGCAGGAATTTTGTTGAGTTTCACCTTAAAAATGCAAATAAAAATTTATTTTTTTTATTTTATCACAACCAAAGGAGTGTTGCCGATAGATTCGAGCACGTTGCTCAAAATCCTTTGGCGTTCCTTTCTTCAAAAAATGAATTTTAATAATATTTTTATAAAAATAATAATTTTCATATTGTTAATAATTCATATATTATTTATGTATTTAAAATTCATTTTACGGATATTTTGCGAATGGATATCGTCCAAATTGGTCCTCCACCGAGTCCGCCATCCATCGGTATCCCTTGCGAATTGCCTCATAGTCATACGGTTCCTTCAGCTCGTCATTATTATTATTTTCGGTATTTTCTTTCATTGTCTGTTTTTGGCAAATGGGTAATTTGTATCGTTTTTTAGAAAGTTTTTTTACGTTTTTTTAAATATAAAATGCCGTAAAATTTGTTCAAAATAAGTCATAAAACAAGGGGGGCTGGGGGAACGATTAATTATACCACCAATAGTGGAACCTTTGTCCAAAAAGGCTCTGTTTTCCCGAGAAAATATCAGCTGTATAATTATTAATTATTTATACAGCTGCTGTTTGTTATCTCTGTTGGTTAGTGATGAATAACTCAACAAATTTGGCGTTGTTTTGGACATTGTATCATTCAATTAAAACATTCTTATTTTTAGATATTATACATATAAGTCCTGCTGTCGCCCTTTTTGTTTTGGCTGCATTTTATGGAGTATGGCAAATTTTTCAAATTTTTCTTCTAATTGCTTCATCGGGAAATAATTTTTTAACCCCCGAAAGGTGG